>JAGVSQ010004461.1:0-19385 GCA_022683975.1 Rhyacophila evoluta
CATGCTTATTCAAGAGCCGTTAGAGCTCATACTCTATGTAATTTGGCTCTCGGACAAATAATCCTAACAAAAATGGAGCTAAGCGAGAAAGAAACGACAACTGTCTTGAAAACCCTTGAAGTTGCCTAACCTAACCTAAAAACTGGCCTATAAGCCCATTACTCATTCATATATTGCATCTAAATAAAAATTTAATCATCTTTATTTTTATGCAGCTACATAAATTTCGAATGCTTGAATTCTGAGAGATTATAAAGTTAATGAACATCAGAATGAGTCTTTTTCTTGAGGTAGTCCATTTGATTCAAACGCTTTGAAGAATATATGGTAAGAGTCGTTACATAAACATTTAGTTTAAACAACATTTTAAATCAAAATGATAACATAAACTTTTTATATTAGAAAATAATCTAAGTATGCATAAAAATATAAAATATATTTTTTTAGGTTTACATTGATTACATACATTACATTTAATACATACAAGTATATTCAATCGATTATCTTTTGGACAACATTTAATTGATTAAATTGAGATTATTTTTAGTTATCTCATAGCATCCATTAAAGACTTAGAAATGACAAATTATTATACAAACAAAGACATGTTTAATTGATAATAATTTTATAAAATGATACGTATAAAACAGTTTTTTTGTATTTTATTTCCAGGACTACACAATAACTATGTATCTAAATCAATATTGGAAGGATGAGAGACTCGCATTTAGTTCAGAAGAAGAAGTTCTTACTTTGTCTGGAGACTTTGCGGAGAAGATTTGGGTGCCTGATACATTTTTTGCTAACGATAAAAACAGGTAAATGCGATGAACATCTAATATATAATCTCTCATTTTATATACATAATTATAAAATAATTTACGACTGTAAGAACTCACAAGAGCTTCATACATAAACGCATGATAACGTGATACTAAATTTTAGATTGACAAATTACCGGTCAATTAGTTTTCATGATAGTTATCTATCAATATGATAATTATGAACAATCCCTATTGGATATCCACCCTGTTAAGGTGAAACGCGTTAAGCCTCACATTACAAAAATCCAGTGAATAAGGTTTGATTACTTTTTCCCACATCCAAATTTGGTAGGTCCATTTTATTCAAAATCTTAAGCCAAATTTTGATAATAATTCTTCTTTTACAGCTTAATTCTTTTTAACAGAATGTGTATTTAGTTGAGTGCATGTCGATTCTCAAATAAAAGCACTTTTCAAAACACTGTGAGTTAATATCTTTTGCCTAAGCAGGGTTGATATAAAAGACAGAAAAACAAGTGAGATATCTAATAAAATCTCGGAAAAATTGACAGGCAATATGTAAAAATAAAAATCATTTTACTTCTTGACGAAAACATGAAGGGCCTACCTTTATATTAGTCAAAATTTTGCTCTACTTTCACAGTTCTATTTTTTCTCAAAAAAATAACATATATATAAATATTTACATAAATTGTTAAATATAATATAGAACAAACTCCGTTAAATGAAGTTGTATCCGAATAAAACGAGCCACTAAATCATTTCCATACAAAGAAATATTAAATTTCAGTGAAGCAAAATTTACGAACGAACGAAATAACTGTCATAGTTTGAAAGCAAAAAAATGGTTTCTTTTTTACGTACTCATGTTTATATTCAACGTTTTTTCAAGAAAACTAACTAAAACATAACACTGAATTATTATAAAGAATTTCTTTAAAAATATTTTAAGGAAGCTCATTTTTGTAACGTAGTAATTCGTGTTATCATATATTTAGTACAGAAAAACTTAAATGAAATGCTTTGAAATGTAAATTTTGCAACAGACAGACGAGCCGACCGTACGTATAAAATATTTAACGAGAGGTTCTTTTTCGTAGCTTTGTGCACGTTATTACTCGCTATACAAGTTAGTAGGTCAAACAAAGACTAGGGGAAAATTGGCACAAGTGTTTTGCTGATTTATGCATTATATCGAGTGGTATTAATTCAAACAGAAGTTCATTGAGTATGATGAATAAAATTTGGATAAAAAAAAAAAAAAATTACCAGATGGTATTTAAAATACGGATCAATCACCGGCGAGAATTAGTCTACAATATATAGATAACTAACTTTATATTCAAATAACTTTCTTATTCAATATATTTTTATCCAGCCTGTCATTCTAATTTTTTTATTCTTATACACAGTCATTTGTTGATCATTGGTGATCATTTTAAAAGTTGAAAGTAAAACAGTTGACCTAAAAATGGCAGTCAGAGTGATATTTGGAAACACGTTGCCATTTTTTACCGTTTGGGAGAAGCTTTTGTGACAAAAAGAAACACACATCGACAAAATATAATAAAATTTTCTAAGAAAAAAAGTTATAGGCGGCACTAAAAGCGTATATTGATGATTTTGGATTAGTCAAACAAAATATTAAATTGATGCAAGCTTGAAGTACGTCAAGACTAAAAAGTTTTATTTATACAATCCAATATTAATTTAAATAAAAATAACTAATAAAATGAACCTGCTGGAAGTTCTTTTTCCTGGTCGAAACCTTCACAGGTCCCTACTTTTTTCAAACTCAAAAGCTAAATTTATATATATATATAAATATAATATCCTTATTCAGCATTCACAGCTTTTTGGTGGAAGTGCATTAAGCTTAGTAGTTCATATTGTGATTATCGAAAAAAGCTATTTTGGAAATGTGAGGGTTACTTTACTTTTCCTCCCTATAGTTGACATACGATTTTCTATTTCAATGTATATATATGATGTAAGATATATTATCCTATGTGATACTAAAGTTTTTAAATATATGCAATGATAGCTATGTTGATTTTCACACTATCAGTAAGACTATAATTATATTAAATGATACGTTCAATTGTCATCAATTTACTGATGAAATTTCGAGAATCATTATATAGATATCGGCCTTTATCATAAATTTAATTTAATAATTGTTGGTTAGTTATTCAAAAAAATGTTGATGATTTTTTCAGTTTCCTTCATGACGTAACTGAACGAAATAAATTGGTGAGACTGAGTGGAGATGGAACCATCACATACGGCATGAGATTCACGACTACACTTGCCTGTATGATGGATCTTCATTATTATCCACTGGATGCCCAGAACTGCACAGTAGAAATAGAAAGTTGTAAGTTATATTATACATAGTTGATCAATTATTGATTTTATCGAAAACTAAAATCTAGTAAAAAGTAACTTAATATATAACTACAAGTTTGTCGCATAGTTATAAAAAATAGTCTTAGTGTATCAGATTGGTAGTATTTTAGGCTTGATATATACATAGTGGAGAAAAATTTTGTTGATAGCATGAAATATTTTACTTGACTTATTGATAAAATGTTTGTTTCCAGATGGTTATACGGTACTTGATGTGGTGATGTACTGGAAAGAAACTCCAGTACGAGGAGTGGAAGAAGCAGAATTGCCGCAATTTACAATAATTGGATATGAAACTAATGATAGAAAGGTATAATAATTTAATTTGAATGAAGCTTGTCCCTTTATTACTGAGTAAATTTTTTATCCACACACGTTTTAAACACCGAAATCTTTCACTGCTATCAATTCGACTAATATCATAAAATCAATCGAATTGGATATGCCGGTTTATAAATAATCTGAATATGAAACAACTCTTTTTTTCCAAATAACGCACAAAATAAACTGTTAGGTTGTTCTAAATTGGTAAGAATGTGTATAACATTACCACATGTGGCCGTTCCCATTTCGGAAGCAAATTAGTACTTAAGAACAAATTTGAACTTATATGACTGATTTATGTATTTTCGTGAATATAAAAATCTTTCGTTTTTTTACAAATGATAATCATTATGGAAAGAGTTATTTTATAATAATTGTAGAAAAATACAAGAATAAAAAAAATATATGGATATCTGATGTCAAAATAAAAATCACGACTAATATTCATATTACAGAAATTTTTCAAATGCTTATAGTAATAATACATCTGATGTTGGTCTCTAAATAAAAATAATATTCACGTGGATTGATTTTTTCTTATCAAATCGAACTTACCGTATAGATTTTTATAATATAATTGTTTTTTAAAAATCGTAGCTATAAATCGAACCATCTCGAGCGTTAAAGTAAGAAATAAATAATCAAGTATTTAAATACCTTGCTGGTGGATGACGATTAATCTTGCAATGCATTTAAACGCAGTGTCAGTGTTAGTTAGTTAGATTTTTAATAATAATATAATATTTTAATTTTTTTTTATCTTCCAGGAAAAGTTGGCTACTGGCATATACCAGAGGCTATCTCTCAGTTTCCGTTTACAAAGAAATATTGGATATTTTGTATTTCAAACATACTTACCCAGTATCCTCATTGTGATGTTATCGTGGGTCTCGTTTTGGATTAATCACGAAGCGACTTCTGCAAGGGTAGCATTGGGTAAGTTTCTTAACACTTTCAAGTACAAACTTGATTAGTCAGAATGCGGCTTGAGATTAATATTTTACGCATTTATTTACCAAGTATTTCGAAAGAAACAATACAATACGTAAAATGTTTATTCAACTGATTAATACTTTCGACTGATGGTGCTTGATGGAAATTGATTTTAAATTCTAAATAATTTATAACTGGTAAACTTTCATATGTGAAATCAATGTTAGTGACCCGGGTTTTGCCTTTCGGTATCTTCAAACCGGGTCGCTAACAGTGATCTCACATATGAAAGTTTACCAGTTTTAAATAATTTAGAGTTTATTCAACTATTTTGAAATAAAGTTCTACCACAGAAATGCTGACTCTATTAATGACATGTATCTTAGCATCATTTTAGATACTGACATTAATTTTTAAATATTATGAAAATATTTTTTTTTGTAACATCAATAGTTTTTAGTTATTTAAATTATGTTAAGCTTTATGATGAAGTATCAATAGTGAAATTTTGTTTTACTTGTTACCATTTTATTTTTTAAATGTTTGATTTAATAATGGTAATATATCGTGTCTCAAATATCAAATTTAATTTATTTTTCTAATAGGTAATATTTTGAAAAAAACGCATTGAAAAACATCGCTTAGTTTATTCAAATATGGAATTTTCAGATGTAAGCTTTTTGTTTCAATCGAATTTAGTCAAGTATCAACACGATGCTGGCTTTTAGCTAATATAATTTTTTTTCGTTAATAAAATTAACGTTATCCTGAAATAAGACATAGTATATAATTTTCAGGAATCACTACTGTGCTCACAATGACAACGATCAGTACAGGTGTACGGAGCAGCCTTCCTCGCATTTCGTACGTGAAAGCAATTGACATTTACTTGGTAATGTGTTTCGTATTTGTCTTCGCCGCCTTGCTGGAATATGCTGCTGTCAATTATACGTATTGGGGAGCCAGAGCAAAGAAAAAAACAAAATCAAAGTCAAAAGATGGTGATGACAAAAAAATACAAGGTATGAAATAACAATGGATAGCATACCCTTCATATTTATCTATTAGTGTCGATTAACGAGGGTAAATTCCTTTTCCAAATATTTTTATATGTTACAAAGAAAAATATAGTATGTTAGATTTGTAAAAGCTTTAAAAAGTTTGCTGGTTTTTAGATTAAATATCTTTTAATCCTGATATGTTTTTCAAAAATGAAATATGTTTCTACGGCACGATTTTATATAATTATTAATAATTTATACTTATTTTTAATATTTTTGACATATTCATTTAAAATAGAATGTTTGCGAAAACAAACCTAATGTAAAACAAATAACATGTATGGGGTTAAGATATTGTATTATAGTGTATCTTTTTTACCATGTCCTTTCTGAAAGTGTAGCATATGACTGTATATATATATAATATTAAGAATACACTTTTAGATTTTGAATGAACAATGCTATTTATTATTAATCTTCAGCTACCCGAGAAGTAGAAGGCCGAAGTCCAGGTAGCAGATCATTACCTGATGATCGCGAAATAATAGAACTGCAGGATGTCAGGATGAGCCCTATAGCTCCCATTCGCGGGCGTCGCGCGCAGACCTCGACGCTGCCTCACGACGCCGCCAGGTTTCCCCCCAGCTTCCGAATGGCACGATCATCCCCTGCTTATCACTCAGCCAGATCCGCACAAGGACTGCGATACAGGGCTGGAAGAGGTACACATAAATATTTATGGCCTATTATTTCCAAACATTTAGACGAATATATCATAGTAACATCCTTAGTATTTACTAAAAACAAATTTATATAAATAAAAAAATTTATTTGTTCAAAATCTTAAATATCCGAGAGTTCTTAACCGACCGCTTTGAAAATTGACCCAACATTGCATTCTAGTATGCGCGTATTGTCATAAACATACTATTTTATAGATGCTACACCTGTGACAGGTAAAAAAATGCTTTTTTGAAAAACTGGGCTATTATATTTAACCAGACTGAGCCACAGCAACGCGTGGCCGGATCCGGCTAGTTGAATATTAAAATACGTTATAACTAAATGTATGGCTGTAAAGTATTTAAAACGAAAAAAGCGAAATTATAAACCTTAAGAAAGTAAATTAAATTGTACTGTATTATTTTTAATAAACTATCGTAGACTAATATTGTTTAAAAGTAATCATTAAAGTGGTACACCTGGTTCTAAAAAGACAGTAAGTGTAAAAAGAAAATAGTTGCCAAAAAGGTTCTATCGATAGATAGATTCTGATAAAACAGATAGAAAAGCGATATTTAATTTTAAAAAGTTGGTTTCACTTTGAAATCGATTTAATTAAACATCTTTTGACTAGGCCTATGGTTAACAGTCATGTTTAAAAGAGTTACTTATGTTTCAAATGCGTTTTTTTCATCTCTCAGAAAATGTATATGTTTTTTTGCTTTAACTTTCTATTATTTACAATTATTTGTAAGTCGTTATTTTAATCCTTATTTTAGATAATTAACATCAAGTTGATTATGATTTGACATAAAAAAATATATTTGACGTAAAAATAGTCGATTATGCTGTATAAGTATACTACAAACACAATATAACATAAAATTACTATTTTATTGTATCTTATTTCTTTCTTGAAAGCAATATTTTTTTTAATATGAATGAGTTAACACTCTAAAGTAGATGGATAAAATTGCTGATTGAGAATCCAGAGGAGACAGGATTAAATCTTGTTTTCTGGGCAAAATTTACATATTATCCTCTCAATCAGTACGTTTATCTGAAGGTCGATACCCTTTTTTAATTAATTGAAACCTTTTGTTTCCACCGTTTTTTTAGTTGACATGCAATAAATTACATTTTTAAAAATCCCCAAAATAATCATAATTTTTTTGAAGATTAAATAAATTTGAAATAACTGATAGAACATTTGTGGATACATGATAAGAACATAAGAAATATAAAATATTTTTTATTACCTTTATGATAATATATATTTTTTTTTTGTACCATGTTTGCTCCCAACGTGGAGCATATGGATCTACACATTGTGAAGATATACACTCCGAAAGAGGAGTATATGGATCTCCGCAATGTGAAGACGACTTGACAGTTAAATTTTGCGAGAATTGTTTGTCAGATAATTACTCAACCCAATGGACAACCAGTCCTGCATTTTTGGATTTAAAAAATCCGAGAGATGGGGATTCGAACCCGCATTCCCTGGATCGCTAGGCGCGCACGCTACTAACTATGCTACCGGGGTGACAAATATTATAACAAATAGAATATTAATAAACGATTTTTTTCAAAGCTATTTTTTAAAATCATTTTCAGGTGCTACAGGTACTCCGAGCAGTCGTCCCAAGATGCTTCACGCCCTACGTCGCGGCGCATCTGTCTTCAAGGCGTCCATGCCGAAAATAAAAGACGTCAATGTCATCGATAAATACTCTCGCGTCATATTTCCGGTTTCATTTCTCATTTTCAACATTATCTATTGGGTGTTTTACGTTATAGAATAAAGAAGATATGCTAAAATTTATATGATAACTTATTTGGTGCGAATTTGGTCGGATTCTATTGTGATATGTGATTGGGTGACTTATATGGATTGTGTATTAAATTTTTCGATATATTTTGTTTGATTTTTGAAAACTGTTAACAAGTTTTTGATTTGTAATATGTAAGTATCGTTTGTAATAATCTTTTTATGTTGTGCTTAATAATAATAATGACATGTCTCGTTTTTAAATCTTTCTTCCTGAGTGTTACAAATTATTTTTATTTATGTTTAAGAATATCAATTCAAAGTACTCTAATATATAATTGAATGGACATTAAAACAGTATAATACTAAATATCGCTTGAATTTAATTATACATATTTAAACTAATATACAATATTTATCGAATAAACAGTTATTGAAAAAAATCTTGATAGTTATTTCACAACAATTATATGAGATTTTTTATTAAAACGAACGTTAATACAAATAATTTTAATAACATTTCATTTTAACGTAATAAAAACTTCAGTATATTAAAATTTGTTCGTCTTGACATTGATGCCCAATAAATTTAAGCGAGTTCAAGCTTTGTTCGTGAAATTAATTTACTTATACCGATTACAACAAAATTTCGATTTGAGATATATTTTCTATCGACTTTGAACATTCCTTTTCTGAAATTGTAAATTTTTGAAAATAATACATGATCATTTTTTATATTTATTTTTTGCGATTATTTCAACATTTTAAACGATTTATGTGTAGAGATGCTTACAAACGGCATACGTTTCAGAGATTTGAATACACAATAGCATGTTTATATATTTTACAGTGTCAATCTGACTGACACCCGAAAGAAGTTTTCTTTTGAAATTTTTTGGTTATATTTAATTAACTATGAATTGCTAAATTAACACGAGATACGTATATAGAAAGGTGCATCAAAATGGTATTTTTAAGTAATTTTCAGCCAAAAGTTGACGGTATACATCTATGGTATATGAACAGAATAACAAGTGTATTTGAGTAAGTAATTCAAATAATGAGTTGGTATTTTTTAAATATATTCACCGATTTACATAATTTGTCCATTTATGAAATATGTTGATAAGTTTATATTAAAAAAAAAAATGAATACAGTAATCCAAAGCTTCTGAATTAACAAATATATGAATGGTTTTAAAATGTATATACTATATTATAGAAGCTTACATTGTATACGCTTAGTAATTAATTGTTGTAATTCATAATATTCTTATATTTTAGTACGCATAACTATTCAAAGGTCTAGCAAGAGAAAAAAGGAGAACTACTCAGCACAAAAATCTTTATCGAGTGATTCTAATTCATCACATTATTTTTATAACATTTATATTTAGTAAATATTATTTTGATAATAGTGAGTCATTCAGAAACAGTTTGAAAACCATTAAACTTGTTTCAAACACTTTTAATTTATCATTGTGACCTAAGATTCTGCATTAAAATAAAATAATGGTACACCGGTTATGTTTTATTATATTTATCCTAAGTATCATTTACTCTTTTATCATTATTAGTATTCTGTGCTCTAGTTACACCTAAAAACAATATTTTATATATATTTTACAGAAAAAATTATATTTATTATGTAATCATAAGATATTTGGTATTTCCGTGTCAATATGATGATTCATTTAGAGAATATAATATTTACTAATTGTATTGTAAAATAAATGGGCCATCTTGTACAGTATAAAACGTATCCTTATTAGAAAAAGCTCAATGTAAGAAAATTAATACAATTATAATTATAATAAAACTGTCGCAGGTATTAGTCAAGTATTTTCATATTAAAATAAATGCTAGCGTTAACAAAAAGCTTTTGTAAATTATATTAAATAAATAAAAGCTTAATTTACCATTGATTGTTGATATAAAATATGTATGTAAAGCATTTGTTTTATACATACATAAAACAATAGCACCTACAAAGTTCACTACTCATATTATGATTGTCAGTTGTAATAGTTAGCAAGAATGCTTTTACAATTAAAAACTTTGTTTTGTATAATTCTTCCAACTAGACTTTTGATCTATTTTATTTAAGAAATACATGTCAGAACCATTAATTTAGTCCATGAGTTATGTCATATATATTATATTTAACATTGGGGTTAATTTACTAGAATAGTAGATGATGATGATAGAGCTTAAGTACGATGTATTATATTTGTTCGCTTAATTAGATAATATTACGAAAAATAGATATAGACCACGCTATAAAAGATACGTTTATTCATATGTACGAAAATATTTTACAAATATGGATATCATCATATGAATCAACGAATTGATTACGACCACCTTTAGAATATATTCTGGTCAGACAGAAAACCATTTTGAGTTATATTTCTATTTAGTTAAAATATATTTATAAAAGATTAATATCGCTAATAATTTATCGTTCCTATACATATTTTATCACTTGTTTATAATATAATATAATTAAAATAAAACGTATATTATTTAGATTTAATAAATATTATTTATTCACGTATTTTTATTTATATATTTTTCAGTGACACTAAGTGTAAAATTAAATCATTTTAATAAGTGTTTGTATTTATATGAATATTTTGTTAGGTTTCAATTACATGAAATATATTCAGAATGACAATTCATATCGTGGAGGATCTTGCGGAGAATTTAATCGTTTGCAGATTTGTTTAAGAGAGAAAATTAACTGAGATAAAATCAATTATTAAGAAGGAGATAATTTATTTTTTTTAAATTTTAAAAACAATGTTAATTGTAGAAAGAAAAAAGGACGTAACCAACACAGAAAAAAAATTGCAGGGGGCACAAAAAACGTATATTTAATAATTTTGCAGTAAGGTCAAAATATTAAATAGACACGCACTTAAATAAAGTACGTGAAGACTAAAATGTTCTATTTACCCAATATAGTATTGATTTGATGACTATCTTAAGAAAAATGAATAAAATTGTTGTGGTAAAAGTCCTTTTTCCTGGCCAAAAATTTGACAGGCCATCATTGTTTCAAACTTAAAAGCTAATTTTGAACATTAATTTGGCAAATTTAATTCTGTTGATAGAACGCGTACTATCTTGTATATATTGAGGTTATCAAAAATAGCTATTTGGACAATTTTGAGGGTACGTTTTTTATCCTTTCTACAGTCGATATATTAAAAGAACTTATACATTAGAACCGGTCAGAAATTAATTAAAAAATATATTCAATTATATAGATACGCCACGCGTATTCAACGATTAAAATAAATGGTCAATAAAGTTACGAGTCGGTTTTGTGGCCGACGAAAAGTGCACGGATAAAATAGCTCAGTATCAGAGATCATCAGTTTGAGTCATGCTAGACATGTTTTTAATGCGGTTGGAATGATTGGGAAAATCATCTATTGAAATAAATGGTCATATAAATAAAAAATAAATAAAACTAAGCTTAATTGTTTATGCCAATAACGAAAAAAATATATACTAATATCTACACAAAATATATAAATTTTACATGAATCATAAACATATTTATTTTAACGATTTACAAATATTACCAACGTGTCGAAATATAAATATAGATATGTTTTTGATTGTGAACCTTTATATTGTTCATTGATTATTAAGCAGAGTTTGAATAGTCTCAGATAAAAATGTATTTAGTAACCAAAATAATTATTATATATTTATGTTTAAAACAAAAGAAAAACCATAAATATTTTATATTCAATGTTATAGTTAAAAGGGATTTAAATTTTAAGTGTCTGCAATTATAGACCACAGACTTTGAAGAAACTATTTGACCTTAAATAAATTAGTCATAATTATATTTAGGGCGTTGTTTAGTAATGCATAATAAATATTTATATTAAAGTATTAGTACTATAATTGGATTTAAATATATTATACGAAATTAAAGATATAATACCTATAATAGTTACTCAATTTTCAGATAATACTTATTCTAAAAAATCTGTAAATGTTTACTGTACATATTTGTAAATAAATAAATGTTTTAAAATTAAAACCTTTTTTACTTATTCCCTATTAATAGATCGTTTCATTAACCCCTGAGATTTTTTAAATATTATTTTGTTAAATCTAACACTACATAATTATGCAACATGACAAAATAATATATAATACAAAACTATTTTCTTTGTCAAATTCAAATTTCAAAAAATCTCAAACCTAAATTTGAGAAAGCAAATTATGTAAATAATCGCAACTGAATATTGTGAATTAAATCCTTAAATAACGAGAAAAATATATTCTAATGGTTTTTATGTATTGAGAAATTCGCAATATTTTTCAGTGTGAACATAACAATCCTTAATAAAGCAAAACATTTGCAAGCATAAACGATGTTTTCCAATATTCTGTCGGCAAATTTCTAAGCCGACATAACATATTTCAGCGCAATAGAGCGAACTTTGTTAGAAACAGATTTTTATTAAAGCTTTTAAAAATTAAAGAGTGAAGCTTGTTCAAATTATTTTTGGCTGTAAAAAAGATAATTTAAGCTTATGAAAATATATTGCATATTCTGTAATCGTTAAAATATCGGCAAATTAAAACATTGCATTGAACTAAACATTTAAAATTTGAAAGCTTCTGTTTCTGCATGAACTTTATAAATGATAATATTAGTTATTGACTTATTATTGTAACTTCTTATAATATATAATAGTAAAATACACATGAGAAAGTTTAAGTTTATCTCATAATGCATTTAATCAAAGTGTCTAGTAAATTCTGTAAATGAAATGCCTTAAAAATCATATAGTCTAAAAAGTTATTATAAAATAAGCGAATAGTGACCATTGTATTTGTAAGTCGTGTCCATGAAATGCCGGCTCGATTTTCACAGAAAATGAGAGTACTAGATGCCCATCGGGTCGAGCAATTGTCTGACAACCAAGTTCTGTGAAAAATCATCTGTCATCTGGAGATCCATATGCTGCAGTTTCAGAGCGGATATGGTATAAAAAAGTATTGTAGTAGTAACAGTAAAAAATGCATATAGTTTAAATTGTAGAAATGTTCTAATTTAAAAAGCGATTTTTAAATAAAAAAAAGTATAAACTGTTCGTGTGTATATATATTTTTACTGTAATTATATTGTCTCTTGGTAGTGTAGATATTGGCATGCGCGTCAGCAATATGGAGAATGCGGGTTCGATTTCCCATATCTGTAAGATTTTTCAAAATCCAAAAATGCAGAACTAGATGCCCATTGGGTTGAGCAATTGTCTGACAAAAAACTTTCGTGAAAAAATAATCTGTCGAGACGTACGTCTTCACATTGCGGAAGATTATTATATTCCACTTTCTGAGTAGATATCTTCACATTGTGTATATATTCCACATTGGGAGCGAAAATGGTATACATAATTTTAAAATATTTTTTTCCTCTAGTTTGAATAGTTTGGTGGGATTTGCTGCATATAGCATAAAGTGATGCCATATACAGCACCCTCTTTTATCTCAAAACTAATTTAAAACATTCACAAACATATATCTGTAATTACGTTTCAAAAAAGTTGCCAGCCATAATAATAATAATAATTTATCTTGTTATGCGAATAATCGTCCTTGGATTACGATTAGTGTCGCGACATTTGGGGGTGCTGCTTGGGGCGTTACAATGATAAATTGTTTGAGATTCATTGCGTCCTTTATCTGTTTTCCTCTCTTACAATCGGCGCATTAAAATATTGTGCAAATGCATTCGTTGAATAATAGAAACGAAAGCAAATTGTCATTTGCAGACTCCGCCATATTTTTGTAATATTTTATTGTTAAATTTATTGCTTTACGTTATCAAATGTGTATACTTAATATGTAATACGTAATTAATATAATAGTTCATCATATTTTTTCGACATAATACGTTTGGCCTATTCGAAAATTTTGCGAATCTGATTGATATTGGATAACTGTCTAAGAAATCGGGAATCAGTTGTTTTTTATTTCAAAATACAGAACTAACTTCACGAAAATACGGAAGAAAATTATATAGTTATTCTTAACGAAGCTGCCTGGGTTAATGATTTGTTTCATCTGAGTGAGGGACTAGATACTGATGTATACATTTTTTTAATATAATCTATCTCTCTTTATTTACTTATTTTTACCGTTATTTCTAAAATATTTAATTTGTTTTCCATATATAAATATGTTTTAAATAATTTAAACTCTTTTGTTATAATGATATGTTGCATTTTGAATAATTTAAAATAATAATTTGTAATTCAGTCAAATCCAGTTGCTGCTTCACAGACTAACGTCAATAAATTACAATAAATGGATGTAACTGAAATAGGAAGCGGGACATAATGCAATTGGATGGCTTATTTAAGATAGTATTAAAATGCACATTTATGTCGCTATAGGAACGTATATATACCATTGCAACATTTTTTTAAACTATCATTATTATTATAGATTCATTAGTTCCGCCACACGATTGGCAATGTTATTTATTCCATATGGTGATCTTAATTATGTTGCGAATCTACAGAACGTTATATATACGTATAGTACGGAATATCGATATATAACATAGTAGATATAGACAAATACTGTGTAAATATTGAATAATTTTGAAGTAAAACAAGCATTTAATTATTCAAGGTCGTTTTAACTGTAGTAGCAAGAGTTTTTTTACAAAAAAAATATTTTTCTAAATTAAAAAATATATTTATATTTGAGTCAGCTACAAAATAATGCGAAAGTTCTTGAATCTAAAACAGCTGATACTGTAAGCGAACTCAGCATCATCTACATCAAAATATACATATTTCCCGAAGAATTCTAAATTATATTGTAAATTTACAATTTTTGTTTTTAACTTAGTTTTTATGGTTTTTTTTTATCTATCTGGGTATTATATTACTAATGTACATTTTAAACCATAATATTTGTAACATTTAAAGTTTATCCTGTATAGTTTTTTTTTCATCAAATAGTATATATGTGTTAAGTATAGTTCTTGTATATTTTTTGGACAAAGATAGAATTCGATCATGATTATTTTTTGTGATTTTGAAGCTGGAAATTATCTTAAATGAACATTTTATATATGTTTATCTTGGATTTTACTTTATTCAATTAGTTGCAGAAATCTGTATAATTAGATATGGATAAAATGAATGCTACCCTACATGTAAATCAATTATGGTTATTTTGACGGTGGTGTACCATTCCCGGTGTGGCCATATGCGGGAAAAACATTTTGGGGTTCGAAAATCCGCTCTGGAAATAGGGAATCGAAATTCACCCCTCAGTCGCAGCCGAACCGTCGTCCAGGAACGTTTTGGAGGGCGTATTCCGATACGTTCCTCCCCCATAGACAAAATTACATCTTCTACGCATTATAAAGTGACGTTAAAAACTGTTTAAAACCATCTGATTTACATTTTAAAATGCGCGTTGCTGGATTTAATATATTATTGTGGTATATGATTAATACTGTGAATGTTTTAGATGACATTTTAAATATTATTGTCATCAAATAAGTGAAAAAAATCGTCGATCGCGCTATATGTGCGGATTGTGAAAAAGGTAAAAAAATGATTAATTTAAATAAAACTATACGTTAATTTATAACAAATACACTTACAACTGATACAAAACCTCAGTTTTAAGAGTGATTTTCTTTTATTTTTACTCAAAGTTCTAATAGGCACATAATGTTATTTCATTCTTTAAGCGATATTGTATGAAAATTATTATTATTTTTTAACTAATTTAGGCTTATTATTATTTATCTAAAGTATACTTTTTAATTTAAAAAATACTTTTGGAAATCAAAGTAATGTCTTTAATTTTGAATTCAATTTTCTTGCGCATACTTTGTTTTCAAAATTAATTCAAAGAAAAAAATCATTTTATTTTTACATATTCGTGATAATCATTGGCGTACTGAGAATCCCCACGGCGAGGTTTATGTGTCGTTATAATATGCTGTATTAGTGATGTATTTTCATTCATTGTATGAGCACAAATTGGAGTTATAAATATATTGCGTAGGTGGTAGGTAACCATGCGATGATGGGGAACCCCCGCTTGCGTCTGCGCACAATATCCAGGGATCGATCAAAAATCTTAAACACATTTTTATTATATGTATCCATATACACCTACAAATTTATAGATAGCATATAAATTGTAATATTTCCTTTTCAAAACTATAAAACACTCTTACTTTTAGCACTTCATTATTAGTTTATTATTTTTTTGTATTTGAGGTCACGCCCGGGAAAATCGGCGTTGTTATGTTCATTCAGAAAACTCAAAACTCACTAACAAGTAACGTTATAACAAAAAATAGCATTATATACTGATAAATAATGTTTTAAATAAATGATTTATTTGATTAAACCTTTTTTACTAGCGGTATTGGTGTTATTCTCAAAATATTAAAGATTTACTTATTTTTAACATGCCGGAAAAACTTCCGTGAGCTATTTTTAATATTAAAGAAATAACACCGTATAAATTATAATGATTTGCATTGTACGCGGATAAGCAATTTAAAAAATATATATTAGTGTGTACAACGTTATGAAAACCAGTTTTATATACAATTCCGATCTAATTTTTTAATTTTCAATTATCTTTTTTATATGATTAAAAGCAATTTTACCGTTTCAAATAAGTAATTTCATTAAAATCAAATCAAATACATACTGATAGTTTTGTAAATATAATATTAATTAATTACCATCGAAATACACGAAATATGATAATCGGCATAATTTATAAAAGTAAAATATCTTTGTATTGTTTGATGAATAATAGTAACATTAGTACGACTATAACAATAATGTATGATGTTTTGAGCTACGTATGATAGTTAAATTGTCACTTTGTTATAAAATATTTTACAAAGCTGTCCGCCATTGATGTAAATCGTGAAAGGCATGTAACTAGGCACAAAATATTTTCGATGTCTGGCAAAACAGAAATTCAACAGGCTTTTAAAGAAGATCAAAATCCATTAAAATTAATATAATATGTTTCATTTTAGGATAAGATTTTTCATTTTTTTAAACATGAATATATCGGATTGATTAGTAGTTTTAGTAGGCAGTTAAAGATTTCATATTGGTCATTTGATAACATATTTTAAACATTAATGCGAGAGTAAAATTGAGAACTGAAAATTATATAGTATAGTAGTTAATCACAAGTTTGAATGTGTAATATCTAAAATTTAAAATATATATAAAAATTCAAAAATGTTATTATTCATTTAGAAGTTGAATTTAATGCGATACACATTGCGTCCACATACTAGACTATCAAAAATATGTGGATATCAAATTTTTCAATTTTTTTTATCATCAATAAGAAAAAATGTTTTTCACTGATTTTCATTTTTGATTTCGATAACCCACCCTCTATGTGCAATGTCAATTATGATTCTTCTAGCACATTGAGTATTACATTACAAATATTCTCTATTTCTTTTTTCTGTTAAACTTTTAAGCTCTTGTACAGGAACGTAATATTCACCACGTAGGCGACAAGCGACACAAATGATATGAAGATATATGTATGATTTGTGTGGTTAAGTTAATTATTAAAAAGTTGCAAAGTATGATGAAATGATTACAAATTAAAATTTGAATGAAAAATACTAGACGAGTTCTCATATCAAATTGACTTTTGATTTTATTTTAACGCTGATTGTTTTAATTTTCATTTTATTTTATTTATGTTGAGAGCTTTTTTTTAACTAATGGCAAATTTGAGTAAGAATAAACAATAATTATTGCAATTTTGTTATTACGTAATGTTTTGCTTCAGTGTTCGGACGATTAAAAAGTCGATGTATGATAAAAGGAACTAAAAAAAATACAGAAATGTGATACGCATAAAATTATTGTTAAAACATAAGATTCAACAGCAATGTATCAACCAAGTACATTGCGAGTCATCCAAGATGAAGAAAACAACGAAGAAATCCAAAGGATCGAGAGAAAACTCCGGGGGAGTTCGCTTTTCAAGCACTTCTGGAGCAAAAACATCATTCAACAGCTGGTCATCCTACTCGTATTCGTTTTACATGAAGGTGAGATTTCTTTACAAATTTGTAATATAAAATATTTGTTGTACTTGTATGTATTTGATTTGTTTCACTTCTAAAAATAGATGTAGATTTAGATAAGCGAAAAACGCACAAACGTGTTGCACGCAATAATATAATTTTACAGAACTCTTTTAGGTGCATTGTCAACAGAAAGAGTTGAAAGATTTTGTTTTACAAGGACTGATTTTTTTTTTCTTTTTTTAAATTTATTAGGTATTATTCTAAAAAAAGATGTGAATTTTTAATGTATCTGCAGAAATTAAATTATCAACAGACAATTTAGAATAATTCTCATGCAAATAAACTATACACTAAACCACTGCGAGTGTAATTTTTAAACATCTTTGTTTATATTTTTATCCCAAATGTAGCACACGGCTACCTCTATTATGAAGCGTTCCATTTAGAATACAAAATCAGCATTTAGTTCTGTCTGAGTAAAACTGTAGTATAAATCTCAGGCGCAATACATTGTTTCAAAATATGAAATACAAAATAATCATTATACATAAGTCGGTCACAAATACTTATTATAGATATTATTGAATCGCATACAGGTTATATCTCTTTATAACGAATACCGAAGTAACGAAATTTTCAATATAACGTATATTTTTATTTGTCCATGGCAAACGTTTGTACACTATGTAAAAATGTGTTTCTTATATTCAATATAACTAAATAAAAATGTTTGTCACTGGAATTTCGTTATAATGGAGTTTTATTGTATTATTGTTTAGCTATTAATAAAATATTAATATTTCAACTATCCATACCAGAAATCCACGGTTATAGCGCTAACTATGTCGGCTTGAAATGGAATAGCTTCTCAAGTCGGTTCGACCATTTTTCGGACCGGTCGCCGATTCTAACTTGGTTTCTATAAAAAATAATTTTTTAACTTAAAAAAAATGCAAATTATTACAGTGGGCTAGAAGGTCTTTAGCCTAGCTATTAACAGGTCTTAAATAATTTAAATAAGAATCACGCACACTTTAGTTCATGCCAACCGTGGTCTTGGGAAATTGCTCTTACGACACTTCTGGTGTCATTACGACTGCCTCACGTTTGTTACGCGATGATATACTTACGCGTGACGGGCGTAGATAGAAAGTGCTAATTGCCTGCAGCTAGTTTTCAATTATAAGTCTATATACCATATGAATAATTATCTTCTTTCAGTAGTATTCTCATTACGCCATCGGCTTTACCGACACCAAATAATTTAAACGTTATATATATACCATGCTCGCTCCCAACGTGGAGCATATGGATCAACACATTGTGAAGATATCCACCCCGAA
>JAGVSQ010004462.1:0-19384 GCA_022683975.1 Rhyacophila evoluta
CAATGTGTAGATCCATATGCTCCACGTTGGGAGCGAACATGGTAAAAAAAAAAAATTATAAACTAATCAATCTGAAAATAGATTGATATCACTTTCGGGATGGTTTTACTATACTGTATCTCTTGAACCTGAAAATGTCAGCCAATCGTAAAACGACATTTGGTGCTCAGTGTCTGTGTGTCCCAGGTATACCGGACGTGAGTTTCAAAGGTGTTTACTTTGAAAAATGTTGCCGAGAAACACATAAAATCAAGGCAATATAACCGAGTATCGTAAAATATGAAAAATAAAACTTTACTGCTAGATTTGGCTCTTGAGTAAAAACAGTGTCTACTTATGAATATTCGAAGGCAATAAAAACTATGAGGCCATAAACTTAGTTTATCAGTATATTTATAAAGATTTCGTGTCTAGAATATGGTGTTTTATGGTAAAAATATTAGGTGCACAACATTACTATCGAGACATTAATCTAACGATTTCTTATCCCACGTAATACACCGTTCTCAGATTACATACATAATATTACATTTAAAAAATAATCTCGTAAAATTTCAACAAATTTAAAAAAAAAACAATGTTGTTTTGATTATTAAAAAAGCCTTGGGATATTTTTTATGCATATTTTAATATCTGATAATATTTGGCCAATTGTGATAGGTATACATACACCTCAGAGTTTCAAAACAGGCAGTTTTATTCATAATAATAAATAAGTTTGAATTGATATAATTCTCATGATAAAATGCCCATAGTGACAACAATGGCTGATAGAAGAATTTGCCTCAGTTATTGGTATCTCCCACCTGACTGAGGTGAGGTTGACATTGCTTTATAAATTTCTAGAATACGATCTATCTAACAGACATAATTTTGTTTTACTTTATTGTTGTTTTATTTGTTTGTTTCTCATATATGTTTATATTTTTAAAATTTTTAAATATTATTTTATAATTTTTTTACTGCCATGTTGTCAATTCTGTAAATTTATATAATAGTTTATGATGTTCTCAGCATGTAAAATTAGTACGTTTAATACATGAAATAAAATAATATCTCGTTTACTATAGGCTAATAGAGAAATTGGCCCTTGAAAATACCTGATAGGTGCATATTTTTATGTTTTTACATTATTTTATATAGGTATTGATCCCAATAGGTCGTAGTTTGTATCACTTGATTCAATGGCATGTATAATAAAGTTTTTTTATGTTAAATTAGATAAATACTTTATAAATAGTGTATTTGTATAAAGAAATCAATTAGACATTCAATCAGACGTAGTGGAGCTTGTTTGTGAAGGAAATGAGAATGAGGTGAAGCCATATTATTAATTTGTTTGTGCTGCTTCACGCACGGGGTCGTGATTGTGATTTGATACCTATATGATTACGCCCACCTTAATTATATCATAGTAACTAGATACGGATGAAAACCTAATAATGTCTTCTAATCGGTATATGTTTATCTGGAAATTTGAATAAATTAATCCTTCCAATTTGAGATGTACCCTATAAGTCAAGTGGTTACATGACCTGATTATAAATCGTAGGACAAATATTTTCTTTCGACTATCTCGTCTCATACTTTAAATTTATGCGGATATGGATGGATATGGATATGGACATAATATTGTATATTCACGTCCAATGACCAACGTCTGCACGCCATCCAAATTCGTGACATATTCATCAATTACATTCATATATTACATACATATTTTACATAAATTTTAATGCGTATAAATAACGCAGAATCATGGATAAAATAAATTGTCCATGGCAACGATTTACGTATAATTAGACAAGATAATAATGGATTTTTTGAGATTTAACTATAATTTTAACAATTCTAGTAGTCTTGATAATGACATCGCAATAGAAATAAGTATTATAGCAACTAATACACATACAAATTCAATAAAGTATAAACTTTGTAAACTGGTAGATGTAAATAAAATATATTTAGATTATCTAGATGCTTTGTAGAAGATTTTGGGTCCAATTTCGTATAGTTAGAACGCCACGGACGACACCGATAAACTTGCAATGTAAGAATATGCAATGTAATCAAATATCCCTTCTAGTCTTATGCAGATCTTACCTACGAATTTATTTCTATTATATTTATGTGTGGGCTTAGGGGTAGTTATCTACATTATTTAATACCACCAACCGTAGAATGCTTGCGATAACATACGTGTTACTGTGGGGACCGGACGACCGTGATTGTACAGATGTTTGTTTTAATCTAAAATTACGGACAGTTCATTCTTATCCAACATTTTCTTTTATCAACCTTTGTGTGTTTTAGAATTTGAAATAAATAACTTCTTAGATGTGTGTGACGCTAACTTATTCTACTGTATTTTGGTCCTTAAGAGAATCGTTAACGTAGTTTTCTATCCATTTCATCCAGCTATTGATATTTATGTTTACTTGGATTTCATATTCTATCACAGATACATACAGTGGATGACACTACCCAGATGAACTGTGTTATTCTTTCCTACAATGTTCCAAGTACTATACAAGTATTAACAGTTCTAGCTACCAAAGCATGCTCAAAGAATACTAAACCACAAGTCTCTTCTATGATCCAAGTATTTTCTTGAAATATTTTCATTCCATTACTCCAAGAGTTTCTCTGGTGAATATCGCATAACGTTTGATTTATATTTTATTAATTTCCTCCAGGAATCTACATCGATTTTTATATCTACTCAATCAGTTACATTAGTAATTCCTCGTATTTTATTTTATTGATGCCACCTATCATCTTTTAACACATTTCAGGTACAGTGCGCCAGATAGAAAATCTTTGCAAACGTAATGGAGATTTCTGAATTTCGTGTATCTAACTGTCTTTTCATTCTCAATACGGGAATTCCCTGTTTAGCGAGATAATGGTAGGCGCAAGAAATCCGCGCTAAGTAAAATTTCGCTAATCGAACTTAAATTTGTATTATCAGTTGATAACTGGTCTTGAGTTACTGCGTTTTTACGCTTTGAATGAGTAATTTTTCTACTATGTTGAAAAGGTATGATTTTAAAACATCTAGTAGCAAATTATAAATCACGCTAATTCAAGTTTCGTGTTGATTGAGGATAGCTATATAAGTTAAGATAAAGTCAACCTATTAAATATTGTTGTATAAAATTAAATATGTTATCAATGCTGTTATTAATATTGTGTTTTTATTATTTAAGCTCAGTAGGTAGGTACCTACCTATATTCATTTCTCCGTGGTTATTCGAAAGCCCTCGGGGGCGACAACACAGCGAAAAGGTTACCATACTGTCCGGTGATACATTTATTGGAAAAACATTCCGATACAACGAAAACAAAATTCAATTCCATTTTCATCTCGAAAGGAAAAACCGTCGTCGAGGTATGGGGCCATTCTTCTCTCGTGTTTTACATATGGACACACAAAACCTACTACATACCACACGGAATATTAAAAAAATCATATGCGTAGAAAGGAGGGTCGATTTTATAATTTTTATAATTATCAACCTAAGCATAAAACAAACCTATCATATATCAATGATTCCTGTTCTCCATTCTATTTTATTTAAACTTCAGCACACTTAAGTGAATAAGTGAAGCACACTTAAGTCTTGGGTAATTTATATTTTATACTCACCAGAAATTCCCGCTATATATCGCTTCTCGATATCAGAGCTCCAGGATACACCCAGTAATTAAAACCAGGACCTAATTAAGTATAAGGACGGGGCGGGTGCATGGAGGTAATTCCTGTTGCAAATACATATTACCTAACTATATAAAGATAGTTATATTTAACATTTCCCCCGTTTCAGATGATCATTGTAATTATTGCCGCAGACTTTCAGCAATTTTTTGGTGATCCTATAGAAGTCTTGTCTCCCCGGCTAGCGTAGTTGGTAGCGTGCGCGCCTAGCAATCCCGGGAATGCGGGTTCGATTCCCCATCTGTCGGATTTTTAAAAAATCTAAAAATGCAGGACTGGATATTCATTTATATTGAATAATATATATATACATATTTATTGAATATTCTGACAAACGATTCTCGTGAAAAAATATCTGTCAAGACGTCTTCACATTGTGGAGATCCATATGCTCCACTTTCGGAGCAAACATGGTATAAAAAATGGAATTTTATACTCGTTCCAGGTACTCCCGATTATTTTTATTTTGTTAATAATTGATAAAAAATATTATTGCGTTGAAAATAAAATAAATTAATCCAAGAAAATATTTGGAATGCCACTGTAAAACTTTACACAGCTAAATGATATAGGACGGTACCTATGTAGTGTATCTTGTATCTTCGTATATAATAATATCTTAGCATGATAATAGCACATAAAAGGTGGACTTTTCATACTCGTATATGTTTTTTTTTTTCATTTTTTCGCAACAAAAATGTTCCGTCGTCAAACAATGGTCCCGTAAATCGCAAAGAATAACACAATCGGAATCCCTGCGGTGGCCAGCGAGGCAAAAAATATTATTGTAGGCCTGCGGACGAAACTCGCCCCCCTGTCAGTCCGTCATTTTAGCGAAACTTTGGCGATTCTTTGAATGGACAAACTGAGTTGGCGTAGATATTTGTGTTTTCTCTCGCTTGCATTGCTGAAAGGTAGGGGTATTCAAAGCTTTTTTAAAAAAGCTGTATCATGATTATGGTATATATTAAATTTGTATCCTCAGGGAAAACCAAGCCGGGTTCCTATTTGAATAGCCAAATTAACAAATTACGTTGGCTTATTCAGCAAAGTTGCAAGCTGAACGTCCCGCTGTTTTGAAGAACTGTTTGGCACTTCGCACCTTCCTTATATTTTGAAAGATACTAAGTGCATACGGCATTCGTCCCAAAATTTTGTGTGAAGGTGCCAAATGCGACGTCAGAATCGGTGACAGAATCGTTCAGTGTCTCCATTGCTCTCCGTTTCTTTTTATTATACTATTCGATTTTATTCTAGTAAAGCTGTTACACATACTGCAAAACCATGCAATCTCGAATACGTAGATGATGCTGTCATATTATAAAATTATATTAGGTGTATTTAATAAACTGTAGATAGGCTGGCTGGCTGTACACATATCCATATCATATTGGTATGTGTATCAATCCGAATGAAACAAACATCGTGTGCAACAATGCCTACCCAGATTCTGATTGTCACCTGACCTAAGATGGACAGAATACCTAAGGATACATATAACAAGAGATGGTACTGTGCAAAATGATTTCGCTCTTCGAATAGAAATAACTGGAATGATCCTCAATTTCGTGCGAAATGTCGGGGATTCTAAGCTCTACAAGATAAAAACCAAAACTATGCAGTGGAGCAGATATATAAGAATAAGACGAACAAATATTAAATAAGCTGACTACCAAATAACTATCAAGCCTTTTTTGTATAAGAGCACCGCGGAAAAAAATTACCAGCACCTATTTATAACGAGATCCATGTTTACAGTAAAATTCCGCTATGGCCAATAACGGAATGACGAAATTTTCAGTGTAACGATTATACTATGGTCAACCGGAAAAGAGGAAATACCTATTTTACGTTCCTTTATATGACAACAAAACGAGTGGTCTTACGAGTTTTTTTATAACGCAGTTTGACCGTATTTTCACATGCAAGTAATATCTCATGTTTGTGAGTGCACCGTTCTCTTCAATGGAAAATTTAACATGATGTGATCTCTAGTACCATTTCTAATTTACGGTAGATATGAACAAAATTAATATCGCGATGATACAGTTATAAACTCTTTTTATAGTTAGCAAACATATTATATAGGCAGTCGCTTCTTCTGTCAAGATTGATTTTGACCCTAAGATTTTAAACAGCTGCCATTACAAACTTCCAACAAATGCGGATTGTGAAGCAGATAGCGAAAAGAATGCCTCGTTCGACGAACACGTGTTCCGTTCTGCCTTATCTCGTCGATGACCTTTCCGACGAAATATGGTTTTGTTTATTCCTTTTACAATGGTACATTATCTTGGCAGAGACGTGCATCCTTTTGTACTCCCACTAAATGCCGATCTTCACCATTAGCTAACAGCTGCATGTCATATATTTTTTGCACTCACAGCAAATTGATTTTACAGGACTGTTCAAAAACAAAAGAAACTTAAATATTTCTCAGGAAGTTGGTACCTTAACGAGGACTATTACAATTTACCTTCAAGTCGACGGAGTATTGTATATTTTGTCTGACGTAGAACTCTATGACTGTTGAAAACATTTCAATGAGTCAACACATCTGCAATACATATTCATCAATATTGTTACGATTTCGAAAAATCCTTCTGATTTGATCATAAAAACTATAATTACACATTGCCAATAGTACAAACAATATCATATATATGAATTCATCCAATATATAATTAGAAATTTATTTAAAAAGTTATGTCGATCAAATTTTACCTTTAAATAGTGTCTTTGGTCTCTATAATAACGTTACATCGACCAATGATAAATGCAATTGATAAAAAATAGTTTCGCTGATAAACGAGTAAGTTTGTTTATATATTTATCTATTAATTACGATACATATACTCGCGATGCATTATAGGGACATCATACTATATTGTAAATACTAAATTTGTGTAAGGTATCACAATAAAGCGGGCTGCAAATAGTATATATTATATGTAAGGGCTGATAGGTAGATTGTATTCACCTGTTACAGGTGTAATTTGATAATCTACCTGCTCTTATATCATATACAATGTTTGACCAATCAGGGCAAAACTTAAACACAGGTAACAAGCATCCCACCTGTGCAATCGACGAACAGGGTAGGCGAGATACTTGATACCTTTTATCCAATGAGATAACGGCAGGTGTATATTGTACTTTCAGCCAAAGATAAGGTAAGGTGAGGTTTTCTCTGTCTGGCGTGTGTATCGGGCCGCGTTTCACCTGCTTTTCACTTGTCGGCCAATAGGAATACAGGTGGGTGGGACAGGTAAGACTCAGGTTGTTTGATAGGATAGCCTGATATCAGTTAGGTGTTTCTTTCCTTATTTAAACTACACAATCTTTAAAACAATGCAATTATATGCAATAGTATCACGCATATAACGGTAAGAATTAACAATTAATTCCAATATTAAAAAAGAATTATTACATTCCATATGTATTGAAATAGTCAGTGCGATTCGGTGGCTGAGTTGATAAGCGAGCATGTTTCAAATCGGGTAGCTAAATAAAAAAAAATGTAGGATTAAATGTCTTAGGGGATAACTAATAGTTGACTACTAATACTCGTAATAAAAAATGTCATTATAAAAATCTTCAAATGTTATGAATTCATGTGCTCCATGTTCGGCGCGGGTATAAGAAATCAAAAAAAGTATTCATGCACTTCTAAATTTATGAAATTTTCATGTATTTATTTATAATATGTAAAATTAATCATAAAATTGTCTTACAATGAAAATATTCAAAGAAAAATTCGTTATGGTGGCATTATACATATGTGCAGTACAGATAATTGTGAGACATATTTACGTAAAATACTTTTGATTTAATTAACATTCTATTATCGATAATGGTGTGAAAATAAAAAAAACGATGCATTTTTTATCTTAAGAAAATCATCTTTTTTTTAATTACTAAACTTTTATAATATTGAATTCTAAACAATAAATATATAAATAAGAATTTTATAAAAATAGGTTTTTTTTTTTTTAGATAAATAGGTACGTGCTAAATCCACAACTCAATGTTATTGCACGTGGTTAATACTAAGTAGTAGACTAATGAATAATATTGTTAATATTTTTTTGGTTGAAATGTCTATGGTTACCTTTTTTTATCTGATTATTTTAATCTTCCAGAAAAAGAACGGTAAAAGGGTACGAGGCTGGCCAACTTCGGTTTTAGTTTATTGATTGCAAATATATCAGTATTTTTATACGTCATCGTAGTAGATTACTCTGATACATTGTTGAGCTTTAAGCTCCCAAAAAAATGCAAAAATATGCAGCGAAGTAAAGTGAACTGTATTCTTCCATCCACCTCATGGCGGTATTTCCAAGAAGTAACTTTACTTTTGTACCTTTCACGCACAGCTTCGCGCTCCCCGAGCCATAATTCAAAATTCACACAGTGACCACACGATTCACGAAACTCGCGATCCGTGATTCCTTTTTTACTTTTTGTCCGAAACTTTGGCATTTTCTCCTTTTGTGCGGGAAACCCCGCTTCACCCCACTCCGGCACGTCGACCATTCACGCAGCCACAAAACGTGGGATAAGACTGAAGGTGTAAATAGTAAAACCAAAAAAAAAAAATACATCCAAATCGGTTCAACCAAATGTTGGATCTTTCGAATTGGTTACTATAAGCTCTAACATGATAGAAATTATACGAGATATTTTTTAGTTTCTTAATCACATTTTTAATTGTATGGAAATCAAAGGCGCAAAAGTCCATCCTCATTATTGTTTCAGCATTGAAGACGCCTTTCATTACATCCGAGGAAGCGAGTGTTAAAACCACGAGCAGATGTTTTCCGATGTCCTCAAATTTGTGAGATATTGTTTGAGATGCGGTTGAATGCGTGTATTGTGTGAGGTGCAGTGTGCATTAAATTTAGTTTCTGGAGTGAAAACTTTCATATTGATTAACCTTTCAGCTTACCAATTACTATATTATGTATACTAATAGTAATAATCCCTGTCGCCCGCCGGTATTTTTGCACCCTCCCAGGACATACCTGCCTCCCGTAGCTCCGCCGAATACATTATATAGATAGCATTTAGCGGCGTTCCAGGACGCCGAGAATAGGTCGGCTTAAAGAATAGGCAGGTCAGGTTCAGACTCTCTTAAGGCATCCGCAGTATGTGGCTGAGCTAGCCACACTCTACCAGTGATAAATGGCTGCACGGTTCGCTTTACCTCCTCGTTTCGAACGAAATCATATCACCGTATCCCTAGAATCCACCGCCGGCATCTTTTCTCAAAGCTTAGAATACGATTACCTTGGGCCTTTATCGGGTGACATGAATACATGCGTTGAACACACGGCATTTGGTTTTTACCTTGTACAGCTTGGAGTCCCATTATTTGAGTTCATTATTTGAGTAGAGACAGATTCCGATTCAGATCAGATAGATTCCTTAGTATTATGGAATAATAATACATTGTTTTACAGAGGCGACGTGGCTTACTTGAGTTACACAATTCTTCGATGCATTTAATAATGGTTACAATCCCACCGCAGGCGAAATCAGAACTTTTCAATATTCAAGACTTTTCTATGGACACGTTCGTTCCACCTAAGCAAGTTTGTAACGAAAAAAGTTGCGAACAAAACAAGTCAGGAATCTGTATTTTATGAATTTACGACTGATCGGATTTGCGTATCGACGATGTCCTCTATTTTCGAACTTGCAAAGAGTTTTGAAAATTTTAAAGTCTATTTATAATACACAACAATTGACTAAAACGTGGATAGCTGCATTTATTTGGGTAAACATTTTTCTTATGGAAAAGTAATAAATCATTACTATATTAACTGGCACTGTGTGATATATA
Organism: Rhyacophila evoluta; assembly: GCA_022683975.1. NCBI lineage: Eukaryota > Metazoa > Arthropoda > Insecta > Trichoptera > Rhyacophilidae > Rhyacophila > Rhyacophila evoluta. The sequence goes on from JAGVSQ010004462.1 coordinate 9,564, forward strand.
CCAGTACTTATTTTATTTTATTTCTCCAAATTAATATTCCGATTGCATAGTATTCTTAAATTGTGTATTCCTCATAAAAAAATTCAATGATGTTATTACGAAAAAAAAACTATTTAATATCAACAGAATTCATCATAATACATTGTATTATACCTGGGACTGGCATGCACGTGCGTGTATTAAACGGCTTGGTAGGTATGTATTTTTACCAGTGTAGATCTGTAGATCACTCATTTGAATTATCTCATTACGCGGCTAGACACAATAGCTTAGTGTATGAATGATATTTTCCTTCGGATGTCACCTCTATTTAAAATTTTTTTTTATTTATTATTATTATTTTAAAAAAAAAAAAATTACGCTTATTGTATGTTATTTGACATTTAAATTACAATAATCGATCTAGTAGATTTTGATTTGAACTGTTGTGATGTAATTTTTATTTGAACGAGTGGGAGACGGATCACTTTTATGCATCATATAATATGATATTTTAAAAATACTAACGATGATTATCTTTCTATCAAGAAATAATATGTATTAAAATAAATTATAATTATACGGATATGAGATCCTTGTGATGGTACAATAATTTCAAATATCAAATAAGGCTGAGTTAATTTGAACGAACATACAAGCAAGTAAGTGAGCCAAACACGATCGTAAATAATATCAGCCAAATAATTAGCACGAATTTTTGCACTACAAAGTGGTGCCATAAATCTAACTTGGAATTTTGAAAATTGAAAAACTGATTCATCCCAGTGACGTGCACACGAAAGCAATATTGCGCATAATTTCTAATCCCAAATTTATATTGAAATGCCAACTGTGTATGGCTCTAAAATATATTGTATCCTCTGTTAGCTAAAGATCTGTTAAAAGTTTCGATAAATTTTTTAATGTTTAATTTATAGTATAATGATGTCTAAATCTGTAAGCCAGCCAACTCAATTTGTCTAAAATATTTAGGAGCAACAAAAAACTTCGGTGAATTTGTATGTTACAGTGTGGAGTTGACTGGCGCGTGCGGGTGGTTTTGTGTATTTCAATTGTTTGTGAATTCTTTTTATCTGTGTGAGATAGAAAAATTAAAGCTGAATAAAATGGCATCTAAATTTGCAACCACGGATAGAGTTAGCTGGTTCGCAGGCTAAGCCATCGATATTCAGAATCTATCTTTGAAGAGTATATACAGTTGTATGTAAAATAGGCAATACGTCACAATAAAAACGCATTAGTTATACCAGTGTTGTTCAAAATATTATAAGAATAATAGTTATACCATAAGATTGGCGCTTCAAGATCTAAAAAAATATTCTCGCATCGCCTAATATTGTCATGAGTATAAGTCCATTTTTGGCAATATTACAGTAAGTACAAACAAATATTCCAAATACATATAAGAGCGCTTCAGTGAGAATTACAGTAGACGTCTCAGATGCCCTACAAAAATTAACCCTGAGAGTATGGTCATTAATGATGAACGAATGACTTCAGAAGTAAGCTTTCTAACTCTATTTTTACTCTATTAAAAATCTTATTTATACCCATCATACAATTTACGACGAAAAATGCCGATGAGTGAAATGGCGACTAATAGAAATAAACTTAAAATAAGACAAATTTCAAACAACTTTAAATTAAAAATTGATCCTCAATTTTCTTGATCATATTATGTTCTATCATATGTATATCAATTCATAATTCTTCAATGTGTGATTGTTACAATATTTCAAATATATCTTCGATTGTGAACCTTAAGACGCATAAGATAAAATATGCAATGAGACTACGCGAGTCACTGAAATGTCATATGATTACAAAGTGAATTTCAAAGGAAAGGTGAACGGTACACACATCGTGACATTGCGGGATGATTTATATGCAATTATACTTGGACTCATCCGTTTACTCTAGAACAGAATACGCCTGAATACTTCTTAACACTCTATATAAATTTAACGCTAATCACAGATTTGGAAATTACCTTGTTATATAGATAAACTCGTATTAATTAACTATTACAACTACTTTGAGGATACATACAGCACATAACGAAAACATCAACCGATCAATGAAAAAATGTATTTTAAAATTCACGTAAAAAGATTATCTCATTTATTACAGGTTATAAATATTTCAATTAGGGAGGTTTCATATACAGGGATAAATGTTAAATAAAATAATGATTTATTATTTTATTTTTAGTTACTCTCTAGTTAAATTACAGCTTTATTCACGAATACTGTGTTTAAGGGTATCATCTCCAGGATACTATAATGTAAAATATACATTATTATGTATAAATTAGTTGTATCTTTAAAGGTTTTCTATTTATTTTGGTATAATGTTTAAATATCAGTTATTTTACTGATTGTATCAATTATGTATGTCTAATTATACATAAAATATAAACTGTATAATTTGGAGCCTTAGGTAAAGTTACCGTGAATACAACGAACGCTTGATTTAAATAAACACATTGAATGTTAACGGTCGGAATGCCAATATACAAACAATTATCTCACTACCATCATGCCAATCGTGCAATTTCTCTAGATGTCAAGTCTATTTGGAGCAAATTACATTAAAATTTAATCGATGAAAATGCTTAGTAACATTGTGCACTGAAAGTGGTGCATATGAATATATCTACAGATTTTGAAGATGTCTACTCCGAAAAAAGAGTAGACATGGATCTCCGCAATATGAAGACATGTCTTGGTTGGATTAATATCCACGAGAATTGGTTGTCAAACTCATAAACATCCAGTCATGCATGCATTGTTGGCCTTTTTAAAATCTAGTAGATGTTGAAATTAAGGCCGCAATTCACAGCTCCGAAGCGCACACACTAACCTTCGGCTACTGAAGAAACCGAGAAGAGTAAATAATATGTATGTCTGTAATGGTATTAATGGCAGCTCAGTTACATAAATTATGTTTAGAAATTCATTATATTATTTGATCTAAGTATACTTTATATGACATTTCTCCACAGCTTTAAGCTCCGTAGTGATCGAGGAATGTCGTCCAATTATGAATGGAATGCTCCATTTTTATGAGATATTACATGAGTTAGTTGAATTCATGTACCGGCGTTTGGTTAGTAGTTAGTTAAGGAGTTATCGTATTAAAGATCATTAAATCTTCGTGTTTATTCGCGTTTTAGGAAGTACCTTTGATGCACTTTGATGTTACTTCCGTTTGAATTTTCACAGAAATGCACTTGCGTCACCTTGCCTGCGTGATTTATGTGGAATTTTAATATGAGAGCATACCACGTAAAGTCACCGGGTATGATTGCCAAATAAATTATTTTTTCCCGAGGAATTCACAACACTTTCGTAAATTAATAACTGAGTGTATAGAAAAACGGTGAAACATTAATAGGTGTCATCGGCGAAATATATAATATATTTATATCTAATCATTCAGACTAGATTGTAATTAAATTAAATAAGTAAAAAAAAAACAAACATTAATTCACGAGTATTTAACGTAGTAAGAGAAATAAAATGTCACAAAAATTACCTCACACACTATCGTTTTGAATAAAATAAGGAAATCGTGCAACTTGAAATCCATATTATAGACCTACGATAACACTTATTTTATTTTATATATACAATGTAATAATAACAGGGCTTAGTTAATTAGAATAACAATCAAGCACATCGAGGGCTAAAAAGGCCTAAGTGCGGGCCGCACTAATCCCCACATAAAATATTTGGCCCTTTTACAATAAAAGGTTGATGGCCCATGCTTTCGTCACTAGAGTTCAATGACGTCCTAGGTCTTGGAAAACTGCTCCTGGGACAGTTTTGGAACTTTTAAGAGCGTCTCACGTTCATTACGCTACCGTATAGTTCGCAAAACGGATGTGAATACGTGGCGGATGGTGAAGGGGAATATCAAGATCATTTATATATGGTATGATTTCGCGTATGGGAGTTTTGAAGAGTTTGCATATATTTACTTTCTTAAAGATATTGATTGATTTGCATATCGGCTATGGTAACAATTAGTATTTAAATTATTTATAGGTTTAATACATCTAATAATTCGATACATTCGCTGCAAGGCGGAGTATTTTGTTTTGGACGATTTGAAAAATTATCTTAGCAGATAGTTTTTTCACTGTCACAAGCATTATTTATAGTCAAACAGTTTTTCAAGCCAGTAGATATTCAATTCTGTATCATTTAATTTTCAGTATATTTCAGAATATTTATACAACTCCGGAATATGAGTTCCGAGACGCACACGCATATAAACTCGCACACCTAGATGACTAATCTAATTATTACCTTATCTAAATATCCATTAATATTTTCACGGCTTTTTTCTTCTGGATAATTCATCTAAAACAACATTAATTCGTCGACCGCCTTCCGTAATGATTTCGACAAAAAAAAACTTGCGACGAGAAGAGGTCCGTAAACAATACGCGGTGAAAAATCGCCAAGAATAATTCCGTCATCGCTTCAATTATCATTAATATCTCCGCAGAAGGGGTTCGGGACAGTCATATCTCCTAGTTACATAATGGCGGCATATAACCGGAATAATACGGTGGCTGGAGAGACAAAGCGAGCTTCCGGTACCACCTACAAAGCTCTCATTGTGATGACAATAAAATAATAAAAAAAAATGTAAGGAATAGAAGAGTAACCAAAGAAAGTATTAAAGATGAGAAAAATTGCACGCTCCGCGAGATGAAAACGAAACAATGAGAAGGACGCGGTGGGATGGGGTTGGGAGAACAAGGGATGTCCCCGACGCCAATCCATGCTTTTATCCTTCGGCTTAAAGAGTACCTTTTTTGAATCTGTAATGCATAATTTGTATTAACTGTTGCCTTGGATGAATACATACTGATTATTCAGCGGAAAAAAACACATATTTTCTTATTTATTGACTTCTTTATGCACTGATCTTCAAGTTAGTAATCACCCATTTTTTAAAATCATTATATTGTTAATCATTATCGTGACCAACAGTCGCAAGTTCAAATCTTGCAGCCGTATTAAATGCTAAAAATAAAACACATAATATGAATACCTGATAATTTGGGTATCAAGCTGACAGCCGATTTTTATAAAAATCAATATAATATCTACACACATGTTTCTTAATCAAGCGCGTGTACCCAACCAGGGGGTAATTCGAATGTTTTGAGGGAAACTTATTGTTTATTATTATTATTAATTTGTTAAAAAGCCGTATCTGTGGATAGTATTTCTCTCCGCAGTTCTGCATGTAACATAACATATATGTTAATTTTTTTTTTTTTTAGTAACCATCAACTTTTTTCAGAATTTGTGAAGTATAATATTATGATATGGGAGAAATGGAAATTTTCGAAAAACATAAAAATGGGTATGGCATGATCTACGTACACATCATGGATTATATTCACGAGGATTCTTCATATTGAGAACGGACACGGCTATGAAAATAAAATCACGCTCTATTGAACAAATATGAAATATTTTGTTACACAAGAATTATTGTCATTAAAATTAGGAACGAACGTTGTCTGTCAGCTGTCAAATCTGTCAATGTGGGAAATTACATGTTTTCATGCATAATTAATGTTCCAGTTGCTATGATCTCGATGAAGAAGTATGACGCTACATGTGTCTTTGCCTATTGGGGTCAGTATTACTTTATACATTTAATGATGTCGATGTTTTGGTCACTACATACTGATGACTTCAGCACTTCGAGGTGACGCTACATTTAATATGTTTCTCTGTTAGCAATGGTTTTAGCAAGAAATTCATGCATAACCACCATAGAGGCATAGAGAAATGAAATACTGAGACTCGTAAATAGACTCGCAGGTCGAGTCAGCAGCATTCGTCATAGATGAGATGATCCCTTTTAACCTTCTGCAGCACAAAAGAAACAAGAGAATTCTGCCACTTTGTCCCTCAAAAATGTCTTTATGGAAACATCAGCCGTTTTTTTTCATTCCAAAATGCAGAGCCGACCTGCCAGTGGTAATGATAATGCCGAAAGACATATTTAATGAATTCGCTTGAATATTGACATTTTCTACCGGAATGAGAGTGAGTATAGATGGATGGTGTTCTATAATAAAACCTGTCACTATTGGTAGACTATTTTTTTCTTTTCTTCAAATTCATTTTATATTTTTACTTTTATTTATCGTTAATCTTATATTTACTCAGTTTGGTGTGTTTAATGTTTCAATGCGCTTAATTTAATCTTTTTTATTTTTATAATATGCAGTGGTGGATTTATCTATAGGCCTCACAATTGAAGGGGCCTCCAAATTGACGAAGAGTGGACCTCAAAAAATTATGGACTAGAGTAAAAAATATGAAGATAGCGTGAAATCTAAAAAACAACTAGAAATCATGAGATTTTGAATGCTGTTGTGAAAGATTTTTTGATAAAAATTAAAAAAAAAAGAATTTATTTTGTATAACATCCACGCTTAGTTTTATCAATTCCTATAAACAAGTCTGACTTTTTCAACCTATCTGTCTATTTGGTATTATCGAGTTACTAAATTTCAATGTAAAATCAGTAATTCCGTCGATTAATTTTTGCAAGAAATTTTTTGACCAGTCAATATTCTATACCTATTCTGACAAACAATTCAATGGGCATCCAGTCCTGTATTTTTTGATTTTTTTAAATCCGACAGATGGAGAATTGAACCCACATCTCAAGATTAATAGACGCGCACGCTACCAGTTATGCTACGGAGGGACTTTACGTCTCGTTGATTTTTTTTTTTAAAGGCTGAAGCTGTAAGCGGGTTCCAAACCTTCAACTTCCGGTTTCAAAATGCGCGCGCTAATTTCTTGGCCACCGAGGCCTTTGCATAATTGAATATAAACATTATAAACACACAAGTTAAATCCATTTCTCATAATTTAGTTCAAATGTATCAATCGATTATAATTTCACCATTCAGTAAAATTTATGTATTTTATCCAAGTTAAGCAATCCAGAATTTCTATTAGGTAATAATACTAAAAATACACGTACAAAAACAAGAAATCTGCCTCGGCAATTTGTTAGCTGGAAATTTATTCGAAAACGTGAATAATAGTTTTTTTTTCACTTGAGAACGAAATTATTTCAGGGTCTCTTCTTTATGATTAACGTTTTTAAAGTTATAAATTTCAGTGAAAGTTTACAAGGACTTGGTGGGCATTGAATTTAAGTTTAAATGTTTTTCCAAAATTTGGACTCGAGCCAAATCATAAAGGCGTATTTTATTTGCCGGAATATAATATTTCTAATTTCTAAAATAAATATCACTCGGTCAAATCTCATAGAAACGATATAAAAATATTTTGATCTAAATTTACTTCCTATGTATTAATTAATGTAATACTATCTTTCTTATACACCTTAATATAAAATATCGTAAATCAATAAATAAAATAAACTATCTATGATTAGTTGTCATCCTAAATACTTTTTTCCATATTATAAAACTCTTCTTTCTCAACTATGAAAATTGAAAAACAAAAAAAAAATTAAATGATGATTTTCTAAGTGAAGTTAAATATATATATATATATATTCTCCGTGTGTTAATTAGGTCAGTAATAGATAGTATCTATAATATATCATTTGGTGAATGGATTATTATGTAATCAAAATTAGCATAAATAACATCACGCTCAACTAACTGTTAAGTGTCTTTTTATTTGACTGTCTTACGTTCGGTACTGAATTATAAGAGCATAAAGATAAATCAAGCTAATTCTGTAACTATGCATCTGTATTTCACGTGTTTCCATGACATTAGGATTAAGCAATGGGCATATAGCACATTAAAATATCTTTATACTGTGGAGATCGTTTTTAAATGAAAGCTGCAGCTTTTTTTTGTAAATTGTCTCAAATCAGCCAACCACAAAAATTTCCCACTCGGTTGGTTACCTAACGTTCTGCCGTATAAAAAGAAACTTAGTCATTTCACACGGCCGCGAATAAAATGGCTGTAGAGAAATGGCATATTTTAATATATTCATACAACACTTTTATTATTGCGATGAATGGTGTGTAAGGAATACAGTAGGCTCTTTGTCTCTGCAACTTGGAGCGTTAAGAAAACCGCGCAGTTGTTCCGGAGTTGGGAGGCTTTGGGAGGATACGGCATGTAAAGCTTCCGTGAATTCGTCGTCAAGAAAAAGCTCGAAAACGACTTCGGCCCGTTGTCATTACAACAATCGCTTGAGTTTTTATCCATATAATTAAAATAATACCTCACCTCGTAGAGATTATTATTTACTCTATGAATTAATCAATCGGCTTATGATATGTCTTTCCGGTACGCGATAAATTGTGGGCGCTTAGCAGTCGAAGAATGTATGTTCGAATCCCACAGCTACAGGATTTAAAAGAAAATTAAGATGCGGGGCTATATACCCAACGAGTTGTAGAATTAGTTGAATGCCAATTAAACAACGGAATATTATGAAAAATCTGTAAAACATAAGTCTTGACAACGCTAATATCTATACATTCCATTACTGGAGTAGTCATCTTCACTGATGCATATGCTCCAAATACGAAGCGGACACGGTACAAAAAATGTTTTGTTATCATTATTTTCACGACTACATATTGTTATAATTTTCACTTAAATTCCATTAATCCATGCAACAAAAAAATCTTTTCGTACATATTCAAATATACTACAATATATCGTTCAAATATACGTCCCAATAATAGCCATGGTCATTTTTAAATAAATAATGTTTTTTTTTATTTATTTAATATCGGTAAAAGGTGATGAAGCGAAGCAAGTAGGATGGTAAGCTTCTTAATTATATTATAAATGACAGTGAAAATGAAATGAGATGCCTCAAAATTAATACGGCGTATGAAAGCTTATTATGAAAGAACTTTATCAGAATAAATGCTACCAAACGAACATAAAAATTAAAATTCTATTCTCACCCTTTTGTTTGTTGTCGTATATTCAATACCAAGTTAAGTATGAATGGGTTATGAAAATTGTTTCATGCCCATAATAGCGAATTAATTTAATTTGAAGTCGAATTGTGAAGAGATTGTTGTGTTTAGGTACAGAGAGGAAAAACGAAGAGGGGCAGGTCGGCTACTTTGCTCCGGTGGACGTGAACGCTGAAAAAATCATTAAAACCTTTGTTCCTCATTAGCGTTTGCAGATGGCGCTGGGATTCGCTGGAATTATAGCAAAAAAAAAATCGCAACGCAAATAATGTACATCCATTATACTATAGGCTGGTATGTATTTATAGGCAGGTGCCAGAAAAACCAAACAAACTGTGTGTATATTGTTCATTACGGGTATAAACAACTCACGTATCTATGACAATACCTATACAAACACATATTCATAATATATGTCGTAAATTTGTATGACGCTTTTATTTCAAAAAAAGAATATGCGAAATAATTTATTTAAAAATCGAATTTATCAAAATTATCAATTTCAGTCGTTGACTTATATCAACAAAAACAAATCATTATGACCGTGGCCGTGTTATTTATTTTGTTCAGAAATCTTCATGTAATATTTTATCGAAGACTGGTAATCAGCTAATCCACTACACGTGATACACTAATTTATACTGAGTTTTAATGCCACTACGGTATTTTAAAATGAGACCTCGTGTTTAGATAATATATAGATTCGCATAATACGAAGACTTTTGTTTACATATTGTTTTTAACAAGAAGTTTGTCAATATTTAATTATTGATTAGGTATATATATAATTGTCTCCCCGGTAGCGTAGTTGGTAGCGTGCGCGCCAAACGATCCGGGGAATGCGG
>JAGVSQ010004463.1:6905-19382 GCA_022683975.1 Rhyacophila evoluta
TGGAATATATAATTACATCATATTATCTGTAATAGAAGACATCGTGACAAATTTATGACAGTTAGTTGCCGGTCACTCGTCCAAGCCATTGTGTATTTATTATCACAATTATTTTTTGATAATATAAATACCTTGATGTTTTTTTACAAGATTCAAATCTATGATTCCCGATTCCGGGCGACCTTCACATAAGTAATATTGAGGTCGTTGTTTTCGAATAATTAGGGAACGCAGAATATTTCAGGCATTAAATTTATGTCCGAAAGGATATTGAACATCGATATTTTTGTATAAGTTTTTTGCGTATTGATTAACTCGTATATTTATCAATTTTCAAAATGTCGACGAAGTCCTATCCTGAATTATAAAATAATTACCAATAATGATAATATCATAAGGAAAGTAAAGACATCAGTCGTGAAATAGAGACATGATTATATTATATATATATATATATATTATATTTGTCACCGTTATTATTGGCATTTTTTTTATTATTGGAGTTTAGTTATAATTGTTAGTACATACATTCACAGAACTTATAAGAAAAAATATAAGCTAAAGAGAATATTAACATCTTCATCGTAAATATATTTAAAAAATCTTTAAGATCTGTCAATAAGTGGAATATGACAATATTGAATATTATTGGTATTTCAAAAGCTTTCGGTTATGGTAATCTTAAAAAGTTTTGGCTTAGTTAGAGTATATAAGTCTCGATTCTATTGCTAGTGTGTATGAATTTACAAGCTTTTGGGTACCTCATGCAGGCAGCAATGGTGCCTACTATACTCAAAGGGGTGGAAAGTGGAGTGTGAGATAAACAACTTGACATTTTAGTGTGTTATTAAAGTTGTCATTAGCATTCTACGACATCAGTGTCGTGCACACAGTGTGGAATCACAGCGTTTCTTAACATTGTGGTAGTTGAACAAAACAGAATAACTTATATATTTAAACATGTATTTATATTTAAACAAAAAAAACGAATTTAAGATTTAAATTATTTAGTTTCGTAGAGGCATATAAATTGTATATATATTGTAAGTTAGTCGTGATTATTGTAATAAACAAAGGGAACAATTAATAATTAATACTGCTGCTTAATTAAGATTTTAATGCATATGCCTCTATTGTAATTAATTTATTTAAGCATAATCAAAACCGATTCGGGATTTATGGTAATAAAAAAGCGCTTCCATGATTTTCTGGGAAAGATGTGCATATGCACATTAAATAACTACTAATTTACTATTACATTTTTTGCCATATCCACTCCAAAATTTAAATTAGTGGATCTACATAGTATGAAAATATCCTCTTCAGAAAATAGAATATATTACATTTCGGATTTACATTAAATGATTAATATTAATCGGTTTTTTGTACTATAATGCCTTTTTACAGAGGAGTATATTATGTAAAGTATATATTTTTTATAAGAGTTTAGTTTTAAAAAATATATAAATTGATACTTGAAATCTGCAGTAAATAAGCAGTATACAAAAATAAAAATGTAATAGATATTTAATATCTAACTATTATAATAGTATAATAGAATATTAAAGAAAAATATATAATAATAAATCACTTCGTGTTTAAGAACATTAATAAAGGAGCCCGCTAACTCTATATTTATATGTCGTGTATCCGGTGTATATTTCCTTTTGTAGCTTGAGAAACATCGGAAAAGCTAAAAGTTTTCAGGGCAAAGCGCACAGTTCGCGAGAAAGCTCGTGTACCACGCCGTCCCGGCCAACCTGCCAGCCTCGTTAGTTTTACGCCAAAGTCGTGTCCTTGTTTTATTATTCAACATTCTGGATGAATTTTCATTTTGTCCAAATTACGTTTCGATGCTTAACGATTCGTCTTGCATAGTTTGTGGCCAAAACGTAAATAAATTTGCTTCTTAAATATATCAGTGAGCCTAGTTCATGCGCGAGCGCTAGTATTCCATGGCTGCTAAAAAAATTTACTTTGATGCTAATAAACTGACTATATTAATACATACTATACTATAGAGTAACCATTAAACTTCTACAATTAAGGATTCTGTTATTAATATACAGTTAAAACTCAATATTAATGTTTTATGTATGAAGCTATTTGAAAGTATTTTAATAAAATACTTTTGCAAATTAACTATATTGTATTCGAAAATTTCAATTTGTTTTGTTATATTTGCTTTAAAAGTAGAGCATATAGATATACACAGTGTGAATGTCTCCGCTTCATGTATGAACTATTTCATTCTCCGCAATGTGAAGAAATTAGTTGTCAGACAAGTGCTCAACACAATAAGTTTCAAGTCCTGCGTTTTAGGATTTGCAAAAATTCCAACAGACGTGGGAATCAAACCAATATTCCCCGGATGCAAGGCGCGTAAACTAATCTCTACGCAATCGGACAGTGAAAATTTCAAAAAGCTTTAATTAAAAACCTTACGGAATTTCCTGTCGCGTTAGCTCGCAGTGTTATTACATTTCATGCTCAAATCTAGAATCCTTTCTAAGAAACGTGAGAAAAAACCGTACAATCTATATTGACACGCGGATTGGAGCCTAAGGCGCTATCATAAAAAGATGAGAGGAAGCTGTACACTTTTGCAAGGAACTTTGGAGCCGCATATAAAGATTATATAAATCGTACAAAAGTTTAATCAGCTTGAATATAAAATACGATCGGTAAATTATGTTTCAACGATAAAGGAAACTCCTAGCCAAGGAGCTGTAAAGAAGAAAACAAGTGCCTGAAAATTTAAACTGTAGAAACTGGTATGTGTGAAAATAGACAACATCCTTGACTGTGTAGTAAGATTAATGGAATATAGAAAATTACTTAGAATCGCAAGTGAGTGGAGATGTTCACAGAATGTAATTTTTTCCCACCTTAGGTTATATATAACTCTAATCCTTTGTGGTTTTTGTGTACGTAGCTTGAGTATTTTACTATCGGTTTCAAAAATATGTTATTAAAACTATCCAGTTGTAATTAATATTACATGTAAATGAGAGTAATAAGTCATAGTATAATATTAAAAATAACGAAAACATGTACATAGTGAAACCGTTTTTTTTATTCGGCGCACGCCCGAATAACAATGTAGGTACGTAAATGATTTGGGCAATATGACGTTGCACGTGCGTGGATTTCGCGTAGTTAAAACGCATGCACACATTTAGATACAAAGTCAGGAACATTTTAATATCGTAATTAAAACATAAACTCTTTGCCGTCTACACAGAATAGTAATAGAAATTTTCTGCCCTACTAGGTGAAATTTTCTCGCTGTTTGTTGTTTCGTTAAAATTCTTGCCATAATAAAAAAATAAAGGCAAAATATAAGAATGGTATATATTTTTTTTTATTTTGCTATTTTTATGGAATTGGGTAAAGAACCTATTATTTAAAATTTTAAATCATGAAAAAACAGTATTAAAAATATCATAAAATATCTATAGAAAGAAAAATATTAAAATGTAAGTATATTAAGTACACATAATGAAAATGTTTTAAAACAATTTTATGAGGCAGTGACTGAATAAGACACGTACATAGAAATCTTTGTTGAAAAATATATCTACGGTGTTAAAAAAGTATGAAAAAAACGTTAACAAGAATGGAGGGTAGTGGGGGTGCATGGTATGCGGGGGAAGTAACTCGCGTTGTTTCGGGTTGCCCATAAAATGGCCATAAAGTATTCGCAGCCGAGCTGTCCTCTGGCGCGTGTAAAATAATAATTACTGCTTTCATATTATAAGTATGAGTATGTACACATTGCACTAATGGATGTTCCCTCTCGTTCGTTTTACCCCAGGCTTCTCTGTTCACCACGCTTCAGGTTTCGGAGCTTTCCCATTGGCGTTTTTCAGCAACTTCTACTTAACTGCTAATTCAACTATACCGGGCGAAATTTCAAACACGAAGATTTCATTATGTTATTATCTATGAAATAAAAAGTTTTTGTACTCGAAAACACAGTAATGTGTGATTTAGCACAGTCACGTAGTAAATATAAAAATAAAACAATTTGCATAAAGGCAACCTACGATTAGTCATTTGTAAAAGCTCAAAAAGCACACTGAAAGCACTTAAAAAATAGCTATGAGTTTAACTAAAATGAATATCCGCTTCGAAAAACCATCCTAAATATTAACATTTAAGTCATATGCCATATTAAGATTAATCGCCGATGGGCGATTTGTGAACGTTCTCACTTTGGTGCTGGTATTTGCTGGATTAAATCTCACATCAGCATTAAGATTCTTAAATAAATAAATGTAATGGCTGAAAGATCAAAACATGAAGCTTTTAAATGTCAAGTCTCCATATTGTCAATATCAAAAATTCCTGTCGGTCGTATTAAACCATTTCAAGTAATATCTACCATTCAAAATTTGTTTTAAGGCAGATGGATTTTCCGTCTCACGATTTAATTGTTTTATTATTAATTAAACATTACAAACAATCATTTATTAAAATTATTGCATTTATCTGGTAATTAATAAATAAAATATTGTCATAAATTGAAAATTATCAATGATTAAAATTAATATGCATTCAAATCAAATAAAATGTAACATTGAACACCTAACTCAAAGTATACAATGAAGTAAATAATATCTTAGTCGAAAAATAAAAAAAAACATATTAAACACAGGAGTTCTTAAAATATTTTTGAACATGACACCCAAAAAAATGTTTTACATTCACTGGGCGCCCAAATATTTATAGAAGTGTATTTTTTACGGTCCCATTAAATTGTTGATATTTTTCGCTCGTGAGAATTTTACATGCATTACAAAAAAAAAAACGTATGAAATATTTTATAGGCATCTTCGAAAGCGCTAGTCACCGATGCACGGGAACTTTTTTTTATTACTCTCAGGAAAATTTACTTGTTGAATATTTTTCGCCTGATTAAGCAATTTAATATTAGATGTAAAAACAGCTTTGCTTATATTATTACAGAAATTGAGTGACTCAAAATTTCGCTCACTATTATATGCAGACTTTACGACGCACTTTCATTTATATGGAAATTCGACGTAAAAATTACAGCTTTCATTTTCGTAAAACACATTATGTTTGAGAATAATGAAGTATGTTCCATATAATTTTAGAAGGCGCGTTATTCTTTTAAGTGGTTATTACATCACATTTTTCGCTGTCGATTTAAAAATACTGAGCAAATTTTTATTACTCGCCATCCGAAAAAAATATGTATATATAGATCACGTGCAGACATGGAAAACGTCAACGAAGTTTATCGGATTACAGAAACAAAAATATTTAAAAAAATAATCGTCACACTTAAACTGCCCTCAAAAACGAAACGTGGTTAATTGTGATTTCTGAATAAAAATTGCAACAATATATAAAGTCATTGCTCTGATTAAATTGAAAAAACAATCATTAATACTTTATTTCAGAATCCATTAATTAGGCACACACATATTCTATGCCATATATTTGTTCAAGTAAATTTGTAAAAAGACAACTATTTGAATGTTTACTTACTTAAAGTTATTTTTAAGTATACCTAAAATTGATTGAAAGCACATCATATTTATTCACAGTTTAGTTAAGACAGAATATTTAGTTTTGCAAAGAAATATGTGGACTAGAAAGATATGGAAACAATACATAACTTAAAAATACTTAAAATATCACATAACATATAAACATGTGCGCTTTCATGTTTTTTGTAATTGCCATCGCGTATATCTTTTTCGACAATATAAAATTCGAATTACTTAAAAAAAATGAATTTGAATTTAATATTACACATAATTAAAGCCTCTTTAAAGTGTGCTAAATACATTGTGATATATTTATGTTAATATTACCCGATAAAAAATAAAGTTTGACAGAATATAACTGATTGCTAATATAGAAACACCCGTAATCGTAAAATAACTAATATATTTACTATTTTTATTATATTTGTGGGTTATACAATATGACAAGAAATAGTTGTCTTAGAACATATGCATGCATTAACGCATAACGTCTCTTTCATTTTATACAAAGACCTTTTCTTTTACTTAGACTCCTTACTTTTAAACAAAAAATAACAACGCAGTGCATTATAATTATCATTGAACACACTTTATATTTACTTATCACTATGAATTGTTCACGGTGTTTAGCATTTTTAAACACATTTTTGTACGCGTCAATGAGTTGATAAATCGAATTTTCCAGTCAATTAAATCAAAAGCTGCAAACTTGAATATACGCATCCACATGCAGTATAAATAACCAATTTAAAATATAGTAAAAGCTTATAAAAAAAGAGAGAAAGCTTCATCAAAATGGCAAAGTGAATTGAACTTCAATTTTAAATACACATTAAAATTATGCAGCTGCAACGAGCTCCAGGCTGCATAATTTCAACAGTCGTTTTCAATTGAATAAGTATTCTGCATTTCGATTTTATTGTTCATAACTAACAATTTCAATTGGTTATTCTAGAAACTGTAGTAAATTCAGTCTAATAATAATAAGGCGTCACGTTTAAGTAATATCGTATTTAAGTTGTCGAGCTTAATGTGTGTTAATATTTATAGTGTTCTTGAAAGTTAACTGAAATATTGTTAGTAATAAAATAGTATTTGTAAGTATTATATGGTGAATATATCAAGAAAATAAATACGTAAAATACTTGAATAAGATCAAGAATGGTTGCAAATTGTACATTTTATTTAGTGCCATCATATTAATATCACTATTAAATGATAATAATTATTTTACTGAAATATTTCTCCATTAACTTGTTGCTGCATGATATTGATATTAGAAAAACGGTCTATTTGTAATGGCTGTGAAAACTATGAAGAAAATATTGGCAATTGGAAAAATTAATATTTAAAGAACTAATTAATATTTTCGACTGATGGTGCTTGATGGAAATTGATTTTTCAACTGGAAACTTCCATATGTGAAGATTACTAGTTTTAAATAATTCAGAATTTAAAGAACTGATTTTTTTTATTCATATAAACTCTCTACGTAGAGAATTTGGTTATCACGTTACGTGTCAAGATTTTTTGTCATCTGCCAGACGCTTTCTATTCTCCTTGTCCATATAAGTATCATTTAACTTCACCAAATACATACGGTGGTTAATAAATACTTAATGAAATCTAGAATCTTATCAAAAATATGAATGTATGTTCCAGACTTTTGTCCATATGTAGTTCCAATATCACTGCATGATGTTAAAGTAAACAGATACAGTCGGATTAATTATTTTTGAGTTTTTCCACGAAATCTAGCCCCGGCTATCGGTACAACCTAATTTTTTAATTAATAAATTTAAATTCATAAAAAAAATATATTCGGTCATTTTAAATTTGGTTGGGTATATATTCAAAACAATAATTAATCTCCATACAATGAAACACTACCCCACCGTAGAACGAGAATTTCTACCGTACATTAAGAATTAATTAAAACGTTGCGTTGTTCCCGTAAAAGGCTTATTAACGCCAGTTCTAAGATATATTTCTTGTGGAGCGAGGCCATCGTAAAAACAGAAAGTAACGCCGTTAATTTCGGACGACTGCTGATTTAAAGCTCAATCCGAGGCCCACTGACGTACTAAGTTACTGGCCAACGGGCTAAATGTACACGATTTAAAATAACCAGTATGAAAAAAAAACAAAACACAATTTTAATGTACATATAGAATTTACGACTAACATACTAGTACTAAATAAGATATTACGCGTTTTGTGTTAAAATGTTCTATAACTCATTTTTTTTTGAATGTTAAAAATAACTTTTATGTTGCGGACGAAAAAACAGATGTTTTTATTAATTGAACTCTTGAAATTTCCAAATATTTTTTATTATTATTTGATTACACGGATAAATCATACTTTACCGTCTAGCATAAGATACATGAAAATGAATCTAGAAAACTTATATTCTTAAAGTTGTCAACTTTTTGGAAGATCGCTAAATATGTTATACGGTATTTATATTTCTAGGTGTAAGAAGTGATTGCATGACCTAAAACGATATAATACTACTGGCAATCGATGGAGATTTCTGAGTCAGGCTTGGGAGAAGGTGATATAAAAAACATGACTAGTTTAAAAATAAAAATAAATCTTTCCCGTTTTAGTGAATATGATGTGAATTTTCAGCAAATATTAAAATTTGAATTAAAATACATATTGCGGTATTCAAAAGACAATTTAACCGAAATAAAAACTTTGCTTAAAGATAAACGGTCATCTATTTCATCAATGAAATGCAATTTGTTTCAAGTGATATATTCTAGCCATTCATAGTACAACATACATCAGATCATGTAAATACTTATTATTTTTGGTATATATTGTCTTCCCGGTGACCGAGAAGTAAGTTCGCGTGATTCTTTGCCGTAAGTTACGGGTGAAAATATGTAGATAGTAAATATTTTTTTATTTAATGATGCGCTAGATATTACTGTAGATCTTTGTATGACTCGCTTTTGGATCATAGATGGTAAAAAAATATTTCATGCTAGTATAACTTTTTTGACCAGGAGAGGCTGTGGTATTATGAAATACTCAGAGGCAATCTGTCCGGCGAGCTTTTAAACTATTGTGAAACGTCTCTGCACACCCTCCTTTTATGTTGGCCATCCAAGAAATTTAATGGATGGCGCCTAGGAGGGGAAATCATGAATTTCAAAGCTTATTCGATTAAGCACATAATTCATAACTGTAAACCGTTTCGTCTTAGTTGCCTCAGAAGGCGCTATGAAGAATTTTTAATATGTCGGAGTTATAATAAAATCGCGCCGGTTGAGTGGATTATTAATGGAGCGGAAATGAATTTGAAAAAGCTTCAGATTGGCGCGTAAATAAGCAGACTTCCGCGAAATTAATTGGGTACGATTCTGAATTTAGTACTGAATTTAAGTATAAAAGAGTAAAGTGAGATAATGGTAATTATATCGTATTTATGATAACACTAAACTTTGTATGTTGAATGATTGAAGTTTTGAACGATTATTGTTTTATAATTATGTATTAATTTTTATTTCAGAAGCAACGCATATTTTAAATACAAATAAAGCTTAACTGTAAAATCATCTATTTGGGAATGTGCTTAAAAGTTACCCATTCAATATTAAAGCAATGCATAAATATCTTCTTTCTTATTAACAGCGTATTAAAAAAGGACATCATTGCACCATGGTTAGTTCTGCCACTACCATACGCGCTCCAAGATACGCCTAACTAAGACCAGATGAATGGACATGGCGTGTTGATGGTGAGCAAATTTAGTTGTCATCTTCTGATTAGATTGCATTATTTTAACTATATCCGCTCCTAAAGTTGAGTATATAGCTTCACAATGATTGAAACTTGTTTGTAAGTCAATTGCTTACTTCATTGGGTATTAAGTGTCCCAATCAACTACTGGGAGTGGTATTAAAAAAACAATAGCAAATACATCTGTCAAGCACTTTTTCCTATGAATTATTAGTATCGGACATCGATACAATAAATAAAGCAGTAAAGAAGCCAGCGTTCTAGTGATTATTAATAAATACTGCCTTCATAATGTATATTCTTTTAAATTGGTATTTGAGAAATTAAGTCATGTTACTACCAAATATTGTCTACCTCATGATTTTAGTAGACAATATGTAAATTAAATAGATCACAAATACAAGTTGATACTCAAATTCCCAACGAAAACTCAAACACAGTCTATATTTCTATCAAATGAAGTCAATTGAAAAGATACGTTGACTAATTATTATTACTAAAGTGTACTCCCGCTTATCTGTACTAATGCTGGGGAGGAGGAGGCCAGATAATTGAAAAACACGGATAATCCAAATTATGGTAAATATATGAAATATGGATTACCGAAAAAATATTATGTGTCAGTCCCGGCTTACACAAATTTCTTCACGTGTTCTCACGTTGTCTTAAAAATTTTCATTCTTAAAGGTAAATACAGGTATTTTTAAATCATAAAAAATCCTAAAATACGATTTCCAATCAATATAATTTCAACATTTGACACGGATAATCCGCAAACCGTATATCCCGCACCCGAACGACAGGGAGAACACTGTAATTGACCATATCGACATATAAAATTATTTAAATTAAAATCATTGAAAAAAGTAAGTGGTTGTTTTTATGGTTCTCATAAGATACTGTCTACTTAAAAAAACTGAGATCAATTTGTCATACAAGAGTAAAGTTAATTTTCTAGTTTTTTTTAATGATTTTTTTTAACAGATTACAGTTTTTTTGAAAAATAAATGTCATTTGAAGAATTACCAACGTACTTTTCTAATGCACTGTATTAAATTATTTTTTACGAATACAGAAAAGCTTTTAGTGCATTAAGCTGATTAAATTGCAAAATAGTGATACCATTTCGTAGTTTCATTTTTTTAAAACTCGAACAAACTAATTTAACGAGTCAGAATATTGTATCATACTAATTGTCTAAGTACCCAGTCTATGGGGTGGAGTAAAAATTATATATTGAATTAAATAATTATAAGAACTAGACAGCCAAGTGTAAAACCATGATATAAATTTTAAAAAGCTCATTGTGATGGTGCTAGTATTAAAAATAATATTAATTGATGACCAAGTAGCAGTAAAATCACTTAACGATTCAAAAAAGTTATGACGGTTTTGTTTATCCACAAGGTGCGACTAGTTTCATAAATGCATTATTTAAATATCCTGTGCCCTCTAAAAAGGAATGATTTGATCGGTGTAATTTTTGTAATTTGATTACATATATGAATAAAAAATACAAAATATCATGGTATGGAGAATCTTTGCAGATATTTGAGTGAATAAAGAACAAATGGCCCCTGTGGAAATATGTAGCTTCATATTGTTGGAGCATATATAATTTAGTACTGTCGAAAAGACGAAGCTAGTAGTTTCTAGCTTTGGTTATTGGTTTGCAATCAAGTTGGCGAGCACTATAGTGTGTGTCTATAATTTTAAAAGGAGGAAATAACAACTAACTAAATCATAGGAAAAATGACGAAAATAAAACTATTATTAACCTATTCAATTAATATTAACACACGAGTCTTTACAAATTGTAGACATCATATAAATTGTAAAACTTATTTTCGGTTAAAATGGAGTCGTTTTTTTGTCAGAATGGTGATAATATTTACAAATAATTGTGCATTATTTACGTGAATACGTTCTGTGAAAGTCTTATATTATTCTCATATTCTCTTTCCTTTCATCTCATCTCATTTCATATTATCTTATATTACCTACGAATTGCTCTTAAATTTCCACAGGATACTATGCGAATTCCAAATTTGTTTTTATTTCGAAATAATTTAGACCAATTACAAATAGGCGAGTGCAATATGCTATTCAGATATTTCACCAATCTTACTTAGAAACAAAGACTCAATTGTTAGTTGATGTTGTACATTGCTTCATTATCAGGAAAGTTTCCAAAACCATATCAACTAGAATGCTTATTAAATAAAGGGTTTACGTGCATTCAGGCTATATATGAAGGGTAAAGTCGTTCAGAATATTTTATAGTTTTCCCCATTGTTAATCTGCTAATTAAATTATTTTATTGAACACCAAGCCTAAACACGTGTAGGATGATTGTTTAATGCCTAACCTTATTCCAATGAAGTACACGTAATATCACGACCAATACACGCAATAGTCGTCTGCTATACAATGTATTTAGTCGACAGGGTCCTTTCACAAAACGTCAATAATAAAATTAAAAAAGTAATATGTAATAGATACATTTCTCCACATTCAGTATACGGAACTACACACTATAATAAATTATAATCGTATTGAAATAAATACATTTTTAATGTACATGTATCAACAACGAAAATGTTTTTGTACAGAGTAAAAGTAAGATGTACAGTATATTTTTCATTTTATCAGTATTTAATAGAGTAAAACTGAGTTACTTAAATTATTTTTTTGCTGAAAAGACGTCTGCGGAGGTCATACAGAAATAACAACCGTAATTTAACATATTTACCGTGTTTTGCCATATATTTTTCTGTATATATAGACCATCCACCAATTGACACATTAATAGCTAACAAAAAAGTTTTTTTTATAAAAGACATAATTTGTCTAGCTTATTGAACAGTAAACGTTAAGATTATTCGTTATTTCCACAATATGCACGTTTTTAAATTTCAATATCACTACTATGTACAATTCACAGTTTTCAAATCTAGAATTTTGCTTAAACTATGGTTTCTTAAACTATTTTTGCACAAAAATCAAAATAATTGTTAATAATCTCTAATTAAATTTCCATATTGTAATGTAAGGGTTTGCGTATCCTCAGAATAAAAAATAAATAAACGTTCTATATCAGAAAGCGAGACAAAAGTCGATGAAGTCACGTGTTTGAACTACTATTAAATAATTAATATTTTCGACTGATGGTGCTTGATGGTAATTGATTTTAAATTCTAAA
>JAGVSQ010004464.1:0-19380 GCA_022683975.1 Rhyacophila evoluta
TTCAGAATTTAAAATCAATTTCCATCAAGCACCATCAGTCGAAAATTTTAATTATCAATTGCTTAGTTTGATCATTTAATTGAACCGCATATTATGATCGTTATATACGTATTAAGGGATGAAAATTCTAAAAGTGAGGTTTACTTATACTTGGTGGTATAAATTTTGGGATATTCTGTTTTATACTTTAGTCGAAAAATTTGATTAATATTTCAAGCCACAAAGGAATTAATAATAAAAGATATCTTTCAAAGAGAATTCTATTTATATATCACGATAAAAGTGTGACATATTCTTTATTAAAACTACTATGTTATGTTTCAGCTGAAAAAATATGAGTACTCTCTATTAGAATTTTTGATATTATATTGTATGAATATTCCATGAAAGAAACATTGATAAAAGCCTCGTCTTTACGAAAAATAGCTTCACGTTCCGCCGAATTAATATGTCTTCTGTTTATTAAATACAAAAATGTTTTAAAAAGAATTTCAAGCGCTTTCTAGTACCGCAAGACTTGTTTAATATTTTTTTAATATTCTTATAATAATATGCATACGATGCTTTCACTATAAAGGAATACAAAAACCATTAGAGATGGTTGTGTTGCCTTTGTAATGTAAACCTATTTTATCCCTAGGCATGAATACTTGTTATGTGTGCATGCTGTCTTCTATAAACATTTTTTCATGCTTTCATTACTTCAAACAAGTATATTTTGCAGTAATTTTAGCCTATTATGTTTTATAAAGAATACATGAAATCAATTAATATTAATAATAGCATAATAAAATAATATGTTCGTATCTTTCTTTCTTATTATGGAAACAATTATTTTTATTGTAATTGTTTGTGAGCGAATAAATTGAATTTTCGTAATAGAATTTTCATGTTAAATAAAGCAAAAGATTAAGCATGTAGACGTTTGTCTTAGATTTGAAAAAAATATTTTTACAATAATCTATTGTATCAAATCCATTTATTTTTCCATTTACGTATTATCTAAAAAAAAATTAATTAAATTTATTAACGTGATGTTTATTCGTACTTAAAAATATGTGTATATAATATTATATACTTTTAATTATACACGAGTTTCGGAATTTTTTTGGCTTTGACCTACCCATTTCCAAAGGTTTGAAGAGTTAAGTAAAATTAAAAATAATTTTCAATTTATAAACCAACCAAATATAATTTTCTTCTCACTTTAACAACACAAATACTATTGACTTACCTACTCAAGAATAGATACTTTTATCGATATTTTTTTCAGTCTATTGACTATATTTTGAATTTCAGCACACTTGAGTGCATGGCAACCTTAGTCTTGAGTAATTTATATTCACTCCCGGAAAATTCCCGTCGAATAAAGTAGATCGCTTCTCAACATCAGCGCTCCGGTATTCTCCTAGTTAATACCAGGGATAAGGACATTGTGCGTGGGTGGAGGGCACATTTAGTTTTTTTTTCAGCTATTTATTGTTTACTTCGATAGCAAAAATTTTAAATAATGTACTTTGTACT
Organism: Rhyacophila evoluta; assembly: GCA_022683975.1. NCBI lineage: Eukaryota > Metazoa > Arthropoda > Insecta > Trichoptera > Rhyacophilidae > Rhyacophila > Rhyacophila evoluta. The sequence goes on from JAGVSQ010004464.1 coordinate 1,525, forward strand.
TACCCTTTCTTTTAAATTCATTTAGCTGGTTGTATCTTAACCAAAATAAACAATATCCCATTGAATTTAATGTCAATACTAATAAATAATATACTATTTTATTAAAAAAAAACTATGCTGTAATATATGACAGCAAATAACATTGTCTGTCATAATAATAATTATCGTAAGTCTTTTATCAGCGTCAAAAAACTGTTTGGTGATATCGAAATAATAATTACTCTGCGCGAAGATTTCCTCAGGGAATTTTGCTCTCAATTTTTACGTCTTGGGTTTTTCACGTTGTACGCTGGAAACCAAGAAGTGAAACAAGAAAGTGGCCGATAGCCGAGCGAGCGGGTGTAACGCATTTATCGCGCCGTAAGAGGTGTAATAAAAACGTTAAGCGACATTCCCTTAATGGTCTACAAGGAACATTGTCTTTGTCGGGGGATAATAAAATATTAACGTACAATATGACTTTGTTGGTACATTATCCGTTCTTTACTGTATCCCCCGGGGGCTAATTGAAATTGGTCCGGTCGAGGTATTCCCAGAGAAGTGATTGCTACAATAATGAGCGGGATTTTGGTATTATTGAATTCCAAACGCGTAAATGTATCAAAATATCAATATGTCTATACGTTTAGTTATATTAAACACTTTGGCTACTAAGGTGTTTTTAAAAATCATATTTCTTTGTGATAAGCCAATCAGGAATAACCATGTTTAGTTATTTTTAAATAAAAAACACTGTATAAATGTACATATGAAACATATTATCGTCCATATATCATGTGTACCATTTCTGCTTCATAAACGTGGATCATACGGATCTACACAGTGTGAACATGTCCACTCTGAAAGTGGAGTATCATGTATAGATTTGATAGATATTTTTTACGAGGATTTTTTGTCAGAAAATTGCTAAACCCAGAGGGTATCTATTCTTGCATTTTCAGATTTTTAAAATCCAACAGATGTGGGAATTGAAACCGGACTCTTCGGCTTGGAAGATGCGTAGGCTATTTCTTATGCCACCGAAAAGATGTATTTATTCATATTTAAAGTGTAAAATATTTGGAAAAAAAACTGTGCTCAAGACTCAAAATGTTTTTTGTAAGCATTTCACGCTCATATCATAAACGACGATATATCTTTGTTAGCAGTCAAAGGGTTAAATTAAATATAACACCTTAATCAGTGACACATAAAAGTTCATTTACACTCTTCTTTCTATCGCTCATAACTTGAATTTTCAATTTTCACCGCTGGTCAGAAGTTAATACCGAACGCATCGATTCCGGAAACAATAGATTCAAATCTCATAACTTGAAAAGGTTTTCATAATAAATAGATTCATGACTGGATTTCAAATGGGCTGAGTAATTGGCTAAAAATCAGTCTCTGTGAAAAAATCTGTCAAAATAAGTCGTCACATTAATAAAATCATATACATTATGTATTATATTCATATCGTGACAATTCGTATTGTACTGCACTTCCAGAACGGATATGTTGAGATAAATCTTTATACACAATAAACAGTTTCCGTTTTTTACATTATTGATATTATTTTTACCACAACTTACTATTAATCATAGAGTAAACAAAAAAAATATTATGAGAGTAGTTGTTACAAGTCGTGAATTTAACACACAATTGATTGACAATTATGATAAAAATTATCGGCGCCTACCATATATAAAAGATCCACTTTATGGATTAGATTATTGTAGTATAAAAGTAATATTGAAGATTATGTATTAATCCTTATTGATTTTATTCTAATCTTTTCAATAAGTTGTTTTTTTAAATATAAAAAATTACAATTGTATGATATCGTAACATAAAAATAGAAGTATAGAATTGGTCTATACTCTATGTATTATTTATTTTAGATACTCTATTCTTCTTGTTGTGTTTAATAAGATTAAAAATCTTGGGTTAAAAATACCGTCTTTATAAAATTATATATATACAAATTATCTGATATGGAAAATTACATATATGATATATACACAGAATATAATTGATTATTTTTTTTATTACGTTCCGAAAAATAAGAAATATTTTTCAGAAAAACTTATAAAATAAAGTATAACCTTTTTGTATTTTCAGGTGGAGTATTATTTATTTTATTGAATTTTTTATTTTTTATGTTTGCAAATTTTACAGAACATTTTAACGTATATTTTTCCGAATATGTATTACATTGAAAGGCATGCCGGAATTTTTGTGAATTCAATAAAATTCAAAAATACTAAATATAAAAATGTTCGTTTAAAATATATTTTGCTTATTAAAATATAAATAAAATATTGACTGGAATGCATTTCAATAAAAGCGTATACGACGTAAAATTTTACGTCGATTACGTATTACATAATCTATTCATGTATAGAATTGGACGGATGAAAAGTCGTCAATATTCATAAATAATAATATTTCAACAGACTCTTCATTGATAACAGCTATCAGCTAATACTGCTTTATGTAAATTAATTTCAAAAGTGTTTGCTAAATATGAGAATATAACGTATATAATATACATAGAATAACGTAGCCATGATGATACTTTTTGAAATACTTGTTTACAATATACAATAAAGCAGCGCAAAATACATTAGATTTTAATTCATTTATAAAAAAATATACTTACCTACTTATTCTGAGATAAGACAAAATTCCTTCTTGTCTTTTAAGTATAATTATTATCACAGTATAAAATACGAAGCTACAGAAAACCCCGTTTTTATCATCGTACTGCCCTAGTCTGGTATGGGTCAACTTTTCCAAATAAAACTCTTTCAGTTTTGTTTAATTCTACCAATTACAGACAAGTATTTACTTATTTTTTTTATAATCATTTATATCCATCTCCTATTAAGCCTAAAGATCAGTTTTTTTGAAGTAAATAAATCCTCTTCGTGCATAATATGCTTACATCAAGTGTTGAACATTGATAAAAATTGTTTAAGCCTCCATTAATATACATTTTTTATACTATGTTCGCTCCCAACATGGAGCATATGAATCTACACAGCGTGAAGATATCCACTCCGAGAGAAGAGTATATGGATCTCCGCAATGTGAAACTGTCTTGAGAGATTATTTTTCACGAGAATCGTTTGTCAGACAATTGCTCAACTTAATAGGAATCTAGTCTTGCATTATTAGATTTTTAAAGTTCAATAAATGGCGAATCGAGTCCGCATTTCCTGGATTTGATAGGCGCCCAAGCTACCAACTACGCTAACTGGGGAGACATATACATACCTAGTTATAAATTATACGGTTCAAAATTACGTCGATGTCGTCAAATATGAAAATTTAAAAATAGTATTGAGCCTTGATCAATACGAGTTATGTTGTATTTGTAAAGCATTTAATTTGAATAATTTTACCGTCTGAAATTTCTGAAAATAAGCTCGGGTCATAAAACTTTTACGCCTTTTGGATAATTCTAATGTCATGTTTTACGTAAGCCTTTTATAACCCGCTGTAAAATATCTTCAATCGCTCTGATACGTCTTTATTGAGACAATAAATCCGGGGTGTAAATAATTCGTTAAGTTCTGTTTTAAATTGCTTTATGGGTCTTGAGGCTATAGAATGTAGAGTGCTAACTGTATTGTTAAAATGCATTTAGTCATTTTATTTCCGAGGCAAAATTTTCAACCATCTTTATACATAAACTTCAACAGCTTTATGCGGAACAATTCAGCTAGAAAACTTTATAATTAACAATTTCCTAACACATAAATAAACCGATACTCTGAAAGGAAATAGTAAAATCAGTTATTTCACATCAGCGTGTTCAATCCACATATAATATTTTTTGCTCTGAGATACGATATAAAGATTTGCATAATGTGAAGATCTGTGGTTTTATATTTTTAGATGAATCGCACGTAAGCCCTTTGATTAATCATTTAATTATTTTTTTACACAAATGTATAATAATTATTTATGGATGATATAGATGATGATAGATGGCGCCACTATTTATATAGTGGCGCCATCTATAAAATTATACAAGAATTAACACAAGTTATAATACAGGAATATTGATTCTTAGTATAAGTATTAGGAAGCCAAAGATAAGATGGAGAGAAACATATCAGTTTTGGTAATGTTAAAATGAAAAAAAATATAAATTTAAATAAGTCTATAAAATTCTTTTTAAATGGCGGTCATGTGGTAAGCTCGGTGAATAAATATAATAATATATGTATACATTTTAATAGACTAGGTAAATAATTATAAATGTTTAAAAAAATCTTTTCGGTTTTATAAAATGAGAAATATCTAGATTCTAAAGCATCATTTAAAAACGCTTAAACCAAGTAAAGTGAACATAAATAAACGGCATTGTATAAGACTGGTCATTTAATTTAAGCGATACAATAAGATGAATAATAAAAAGAGCACAATATTCGAAATTAATTATTTAATTTAAATAAACATTTTTGCGAACACATTTTTCAAAATCACAGTAGTTTAATTGAAAAAAAAACAATCATATATTTCTTCAAGTAAATACTTTAGATATTGAATGAAATTTTGGTAACTTCGGTCTGGAGAATAATATCTATATTGACATCGCATCCAAGTTAAGTTTTTGACATTATTGAAAAGTTGAAAAGCATTTAAAACTTTTAAATGTTTCAAGTTTGAAAGGTTTTTTTTCAGCGAGAAAAAAAAGTCCAAAAGAATAAACTTTTGTAGCAACATTGCTAAAAGTGTTCAAAAGATAAAATCAACAAAGTCAATCTTGACTCGGTTAAAACGCAGCTTGGTGTTCAAAAAACATATATTAGAGAAAATACAACGTGCCTTTCGCTTTGGTGGATTTTGTCAGTATTTTCATTAAATTAAAAAAAATAAAATCACTATTTTTAATATCTCAAAGCTACAGTTACAAAAATCAGCAAGAAGTTATTTAATTCGAGTAATTTCAGTGTCAAAATTATAACTGAATAATGTAGAAAAATAGTATGCCCTTTTCAATGTATCGTTTTTTTTATATACAAATTATTTTTTTAAGTTAGAGTTAGTTTTTATACATATTTTATTTCAACTTTATTTTTTTTCTTATTTTTAGTGTAATTTCATGCATTTTTAAATACCAAATATATAAAGTGCGCTTCATTATGTTTCATAAGTTTAATATTTTAATTATCCAGCAATACAAAAGTACCATATGAATAAGTTTTACCGAGAGTCACTAAAATGAAACACTAGTAATTTATGACATAGCCTTAAAATGCCTATTACACTACACAATATTAAGTGCTCTTACTGCAGAGTAGGCGTGGTCTCTTTATGAGATTTAAGTGCCTAACGCTTATTACACCGCACTTAGTAAGGGTAAGGGTGGCTTGAAATTTTGTAGTGTAATAGACCTTTAACGCCTCAATGGTCGAATAAGTTAGTGCTATAAGTCATTCAGTTTCGGAAATCACAAATTCTAACCTAATAACCTCGTACAATAAAAAATTAAGTTAAAGTAGGATAATTCATACGTTGTGTGGATTTACATACGTGACTTATAAGCCGGGACGATGATTTAGAGCTGTGGCTTGTTTAACTTTCATTTACAAAATTATCGACGGAATAAAACTAAGCGATGCGTCAAAATCTCACACAGACTACCTTATTGGTTTTAGCTATATTTGATCTATTGTTTTATAGATATCATTGAATAATCTGTTTATTGTGTAATATTTACTAAAATGTAAAGAACTAAATATTAATAATTTATTAAACTAGAAGTACACTTGAGAAGCATTGTAAAAAATTGTGTGTTTCATGCTGGAAAAAGTAAAAGATCTATCTGTCGGTAAAAAAATTTGCTCAAGATGTCACACGTTTTGGAACGAACGTAAAATTGTAACAAACTGACATGGTCGAAAAAAGTTTACCGGATTCAGGGGTGTGGGAAGGATTACCGGTGACCGCGGTAAAGTCGGTACAAAACATTTTTGCAGGAAACAAGGGCGACAGACTTTCTCGGACCCTTTAGGGCTGTTTTATTTATGAAGTGTGTACGGCAAGCATGCGCCGGGTCACTTTGTTTGAATCACAAATGGGGAAAAAACCGGCTGCTAAAAAATTATGTGCATATATTGACAAGTCAAATGTATATCTCAAAACAAGCCAGAAATATAGCCTTTTTTTCTGCGTACCATTTTTTTAATATCCATATTTATCTCAATTTTTTTGGGTGAATAAAATATTTTATTTTGTCATTCGTCCTTTTGGTACTATCTTAAATAAAAAAGGTAGCACCCATATGATTTATTGTTATTTTATTGTGTTACCATGGACACGCATGTTTGGTACAATACGTATATTTGATAAAGCTATTCCAACTTGATTATTTTGTAAGGCAATATTCTCGCGCTTTAAAAATTGCGGCGTACGACAGCGAACAATGTTTCTTTCCACCAAGCTACGTCATATTAACGAGGCTTATTCAAAATAAAAATGGCAAGAATGGAAGCAAATCCTATGATATTTTGATAGAGACACACGTTGCTTGTTCTACAGTATATTTTTGCATAACTGGTATTACGATTTGGTAAATGACGGAAGGATTTTTTTTTTATTATTTTCGTCGTCCTAAAGATTTGCTTCAAATAGAAAAATCAATCTTAATACCATTTTTATGAAATAGTTTCTGTTGCATAAATTTCTTTAAAAAAATATTTAAACTTCACAGAAAAGTTGTTGGTACAATCCATAAAATATAATATTTGGCATATAATAAATATAAAAATGTAACTGTGGATATGAAACATTATGTTATACTTATCTGGTGATTTTTAGACAGTAATGTGTTAATATATTTCAAATTTTAATATATCGTTCACAACTTTTTACAACAACAATTTAGTGAAAAAAATATACATATTATTATCATCTGAACTAAATACATTTAATATTATAAACTCAATAGCTATCTATCTGTTATCTTACAAATACAAGAAACACTAAAAAACTGATTTTATGATACTGTTTCTTGACTATAAGTCAACAGACAGATACATATAAAAATATTAACAATTTAACTTACTCAGTATACTGTTACCAAAAAAGTGGTTACTAGGGGTCAATTTAATACAAAATTGAATTACGAATAGTCAATTTCTCACCATCGATATTATATAACTCATAATAATACATTTTTCACTATAAAAATTTAAATATACTTTGAACCAAAAAAAAAACTTAATTATGAATTGCCATTTTTCACGCAGCTTATAAAAAAAAGTTGATATAATATAAGGAAAAATACTTTGCATTAGAAACAAACTAATTCTTTTATTGAATATAAAATATAATAAAAAAACATAACAACATATGTCGTGGATCTCATAGACTATAATAATTTTGTAGAAATCGATTTGAATGGAATAAATGCATATGTAATATTATCGTAATATGTATATACCTTATATACATTCGAGCTTCGTTCTTCTGAATCTTTAGATTGGATTTTCAATGTGCTCCTTGACATAAGTACACTGACGCCGTCGATATATTATGATATTCCGAAAACTGATTATATCCAAAGCCTTGGTCGGTAATGGTAACCCAGTTACGTGAAGCTGTATGAAATTCAGGTAACATTTATTTGTGTATTTTTTTCTGAAATAAATAACCACATATCATATCAACCGTAGAGAGGAAAAAGAAAGTAACCATCAGTTTATTCAAATAAGTTTTTTTTTTATAATTATAATTTATACAACTTATTGCACATTCTGTAAAACGGCTGTAAGCTGTAAAACCAAATTATTATTCAAATTTAACATTTTAGTTTGAATAAAAAAATGTCATGTGAAATTTTTGTCTAGGAAAAAGGACTTCCACCACATCCTTCTTATTATCAGATTGTATAAATAAAACGACAGTTTTTGTATTCGTTCATTTCAACGTTGTATGTATTTAATATTTTGATTTGGGTTCAGAATAATTAAAAAGACGTTTTTTGAGTCTTCTGTAATAAAATTATGTGTGAGTAACGTTCTCTTTTCTTTATACAGACGAATATATCAACCGATATTGGTTTTGCATAAACAAAAATAAAGGTGTCAATAAAAAAAAATCTTTGTTACATAAAGTATTGTATGCCATTAAAACTAAACCCTACATTATACCTATATCATTTATAAAAAACCCGTTTCATAATAATATATCTCATATTCAACCCGAGATGAAAAAAAAAATATCAGACATAAAAGAAATACCTTCGTTCAAAAACAAATTTATAACCATATTCCAAAAAAGAAGTGTTTGTCTAGTCGCAAAAAATATTTACCGTTTTTTCTCTACTATTAGAGGTACGGAAATGGAAACGTTTCCCGGCCAAATTTTCATATGGCACCCGAGCGGTGAACCCTTTTCTACTATAGTCGAGGCGTAATTTATGGACACCCTATCCCTTCGTACCCCATGGGGTACATAAGCCTTGCGAAGATATGGGAGATCGCGTGATATGTAAATTAAAGATAAATCTGCGAGATATGATAAATGTTCCGGTTAACAATTAGTATGAGATTTTCGTTAGAATTAATTTTGGGCTTCCAATTTTCTGAACACATACACGCTTGAAGAAATTTTTATGCACGCAATTAATCTTCTACGATTAATATTTACTTTATTCGATAAAACATTTTATTTCATATCTATCAACATTCTTGTAACTAATGACCATGGAAACCAATATTAACCAAGTTGATCTAATAATATAAATTTAACACTAAGCGGCTTAGTGTATATTATATATACATATATGGAGGTCACTCATAAGTAATATGTTGATATTTAAATTATTTTGTCCAGAAATTTTATCCATATTCTTATGATTTTATCAGTTTAGCAAACAAATGAATCAATATAATGTTATATATTTTATATATACGAGTATATAGTCTATTCTATTATTGAAAAATAGCATCATATTTTAATCTTTGACTGCTAAATGACAATACATCGTAATACCAATAAAAGAATCGTTGAAAGAACTTTATAAACAATGGCAGGGGTATAAAACATCAACTTTGTGGGCCATATAAACCGTGAAATATTGTTTGATCGCCTTGATAATATAACCGCAGACTTAATAATAAAATTCTTACTAATAATATACTCGTATATCTATCTTTTTTTTTGTCCTTGGTCTTGAATTTGGCAACTGAATTTGATTTAAACTATCTGATGTCTGTTTATTTATTATCTCAATTTATCTATGTAATAATAATTCTATTTGAAATAACCATTTTGGCTACAAATATGGTTTCGTAGGACAGCTTATTACGTTTTACATAAAATTTAATTTCGAATTTGATTGATATATCGACGTTCGTGATATCAAGAATAAATGCCATCAACAATGTACTACAATTTATTTAGCAGTGATTTTTATTATTCATAGACAATTGTTATCTATGCAGATTGTTTTTCACGAAGATTGTTTATGGTAAAATCATGTCTTTCCACATAGGATATATTCGTCCTGTATCTTTAAAATCCTTATGCTATTTCGAGATTCGAATCGGTTTTTAATACATAGTGAAACGTGCATACTTTTTTAGTTAATCATAGAAGTGATATAGATTCAACTTATCACAATGCGAACAGATATTTTTTTCAATTTGATAACGCACTACTTGAATGTAAAAAATATTTCAATGTGATAGAATGTAATAATTTTATTATACAATATTTAGTTTAAAATCAGTCATTCGTTTTCTATTAATTGTCAAGAGATGGCATTGGATGCAATAAATACATTTTATAATCATCTGATTAAATCGTATTTAAATTAAATTTGTCGGTTTTGCTTTTAAAATTTCAAACAAATCCAAACAATGGTAACATTTAATAAAAAAAAATATAATTAATAAGTATGATAAAAAACAAAGGATCTCAAAATATAATTATAAAGTTTCTTTTCAATAAGATCGATTCAAATTATTTTAAAATACACGGAAAAAAGTAAAAAAAGAAAACTTGTAAACTAAAAGCTACTTGAACTACAAATACAGTTATTTTTTCAAAAATGAACGATTCTTTATTAATGTTTAAGAATACGTAGACAAGTAAATACTAATAAAAGCTTGCAAACTAGAAGCAATAATAGACGTTAAATAAATTTACACCACAAAAACGGATGCAAATTTGAATCTCTTTATACCAATTGATACGAAGTTTGTCGAAGCTCTTTCAAGAATATTCAAATACCTTGTCAGTGAAGTTGTTATTTCTGCAACATTTTGCAGTATTTGTTTAAATTTGAATTCATAACAAATACCGACGAATATTCATATTTTACCTCGGAAAAGTTTTAAAGTATTCATGCTGGTGAGGTTTTAATAGTGATGATAATAAGTCAATAAAGCTTCGTAATAAAAAATTCATAAAGATACTTAGCTGAATTGAAAACAATCTCTTTTAAAATTATTATAATAATAAACTAGTACAATAAACAAGAAGTAATAAAACATTTTCTAATCTATACTTGGTTTAATAATAACAATCTTTTCACTTTAAATGGTTTTGTAATTATTCCTCTAATGTTAGTTGTCGTCTGCTGATAATTTATAGTTAGCATGATACTTTTCGTTGATTGCTAGCTAGATTGCCGTAATTGGATCAACACTATAGTAAATATTATGGTTTTCGACTATCTATTTCAAGAATTCAAGCAAATAAGCTTTAGAGTTATTTTTTTAAATCTGTATATAAGTGAGAAGTAAATCGTTGCATAATATTAAATACACTGTTTTATGTTATGTATTAAAACAAGAGACAAAGTTTCGTACTAAAATCTTGATTTTTAAAGTGGGTAGTACTGGTCATATAGGGTGTTATCATAGATATCCAAGAGGGTGATAGTGATTTCAGAAGCAACATGCAAGCATTGAAGAACTGTGGAAATCTGAAAATAATCTGGTCGTTAAAATATTTCTCTATGTTATTACAGAAGTAATACGCACTGAGTGAGAGCGAATATATAGTTTTACAATTTATTTAAATAAGATCTATCTAATTCTATCGGAAGATCTTTTTTCTTTTGTTTTTTTTTTTTAAATTTTCTCTTTAAATTTATTTATTGCCATGTATTTTTACGATAAACGTATTTTTAAATCGGCCATATTTGCTTCAATATTTATATTCTATAATATTCTACATTAAAACTGCTTTGTATGACTACAACACAAATACATTATTGATTAGATCTTAAAATTAGAAAAGACATATGTTAAGGTAAAAATTAAACAAACAAATACATAAGAATGAGCTAATTGAGCAAACACAAGTGTTTTGAACATTGAATTTGTGTACTTTATCATCATTTCCTTTTTTGTAACATCTAGATACAATTGATTTTGTAAGTACTTATTTTCTAGCGTATACTACACCATATACTTGAAAAAAAAATATTGCAACTAGGTAATATCCATTTAAGATTCGTTCTCCTATTTATCCAATATAAATGGGATTTTTTTCACAAATTGATATGAGAAAATACTAAAAAAAAAAATCATTTTAAGATATTAAGTCCTTCATTATGAATGGAATGTATTGAAAAATATTTTATGACAGGGTATTTTTCGATATTGTACATTTTGTATAGGGTTTAATTAATATTCATTTTATAATTAACGAATTCAACGCTATTTTTCATACGTATGAATAATCCAGTTGATAATTAAATATTTTTGTTTGCGTTTATTGTAATATGCGTACAACGTGTAAATGGTGTACCATAATTTCAGTTATTATGCATTTCATTTGAAATCCACACAAGTCAATTGATTTAATTTTGTGCGGAAATGGAACTCTGTGATTTAATTATTGTAAACATCGATACAACTTAATTACGATGAATTTGTTTGTTTGTTCATATCAAAATATAGTCATTGATTACTTTGCCATATATGAAATTAAACCAATAAAATCTACACGTAATATTTTACCGAATGTAAATACAGAGAAATACCATTGATTAAAATTTTCATCTGTGCCAGGGAATATTTGGAGGTTTAATATAGTTAAATACACACATGTTGAAATGAAAACAGAATATTATTTTTTTTAGTAAAAGTTATGAATGTCGTGAATTTCAAAGATGAAAAATGTTTTCGTATATGATAGTTAAAAGAGGAAATATTTCAAGTTGGTTTGATAATCGAACAGACATGAAAGTGCACGTCAGCCAAAGTCTTCTAAAATAGATGTATTGATAAAACTGTCAAAGATATATCAAATGAAGAGGACAATCATGATCTATAAAATAAAATAAGTCTCGTATGAAAATAGTAGCGTTCAAAAATATATTTGTGGTGCGTAAATTTATTTTTGACCAGAATTGTTTCTCAAAGAATTGCTCAATCCAATGGAGATTGGGTCCTGAATTTTTGAATTTTTTTTTTAATCTGACAGACATGTGAATCGAACTCGCATTTCCCGGATCGTTAGGCGCGTACGCTTATTTGTACGATACCTGAGAGATAAACTTTATAAATAAAATAAGTATCTCTCCGATCAGATTAAAGTGTGCGGTCCGGATCCGAATGTTCGGATTTGAATCCCACAGCTAGAGAATTTCTTAAAATCCTTCGATGCAGGAGTGGGTACCTAATAAGTTGAGTTGACAATTAAATAATTATTTAAACTGGTATAATCCATATGCGCCAATTCCAGATCGGACATGACAAAATATTAAATAATTACTGTTAGAGATAAGTATAAAACTAAATAAAAAATACAAAATTAACATCATCTACGATAATCAAAAAGTAATAAATAGAAATATGAAGTATGAAAAATAGTATTAATAGAAATTTATTGAAGTAATTTTCATTAATAGGGTATATACAATCAATTTGAATAACGAATGATTTTGAACCTATCGCAAGCAAAACCGGTTAAGAAAGATAGTAATATAAAAAACTATTTTATCGTCTCAAATGAATCACAGATTATATTGCCACATGTGTTCCGTTTTCGAAGGATATTGATATCCAAACTCTACCATCGAACATATTGTCATTAGGGAAAATGTGGTTGGAAAGCGAGAATAGTCATGATTTACGGTCGCCATTTTGTTTCCTGGCAGATACCAATCTGATACTGAGAGTCTATACATCACCGAGCGTGTTTCTGTGTGTGTAATCTGATATGAGGCAAGTTTATGGCCAAATTTGCATCCGATCTGAGGAACAAGGTTGATACTTAATCCAAAATATAACACCACATAAAATATACGTATTGATAACTTATAAATCATTACTGAACAGCGGGTTTCTAATAATTATCATTAACGAAATACTTTTGACAACGTTTCACAATTCATAAGCTTTTGTAACGTCTCAAATATGGTATAACTTGTTCTATAAATGAATAGTTAAAAAAAAATTGATAATTTTCGGGAAACAATAAAATATATTCCTATTAATTAAATACTCAGCTACTGAAAGTATGATGTACTTTTTTAATATGAATGATACAGAATACGAAAATTTGTGAATTGGGGATGGGGAACCTTTTTTGTCAGTTATTTTAAAACATCGTTTGCAGGCCATTCAAATTTGCCAGCTGGCATTACTATGCTACGGATCAGGATAATATAATGTAATAATTTTCTAAAGAATAAATTATTTTTTTAGAGTCTAGACTAGAGAATGCGAAAGTATACTTTGTCTGTATTTTAAATCTATTAAGTGAATTATTTTTAGATATATTTATGCTATAGTTTATTTTATATAGGAATACTAACAGAGGAACATTTAATAGATTTTTTTTTTGAACTCTTTGGCTTGCTACAATGTTTTCAAAAATCTTAGAATCCCAGTAAGAAATCGATAATGAAGAGAACCATTGAAATTATAGTTATTTTTGACAAAAGAAAATATGAATTATTAGCAAACGTACTATCTTTCATATTTTTTGTGCTCAATATTTTTTATACAATGACGTTTAATGCTTACTATTGGCATTTCTAGTTGATGTCATAAACGACAGTATATTCCATTGTTTTTTAATTAATTAAATAATCGTCTACACTTTTTATAGTTCTACTAAAGAGTATTATTATTATTATATAATACTTTTTGATGTAATAATAAATGGTCTGTATCCCAAACCAATACTCAGCGAGCAATATTTCAAAAATAATTTACATGAAAATAATAACTAAACACGTAAAATTGCGTAAAATTAATTTTATTACGAAATTGAAGAAAAATTTCGAATAAATTTCTGAAAATATCTGAAAAAAGTTATAATTGAATATCGGTAGATATTATCACTAGAATTGAATAATAACACTTCTGGTTGGTAACTTTGAAAGAGTAGACCAAATAATACTGCATGCCTTGTATGGCTCGCAAAGTGGACGTTTCTTACCCCTACTATTAAACATGTTGTTATTTAAATGGTTTATTGGTTATTACATATTCAGTATTTTTTAGACTTGTTTTTAAAATTTAAATACACATGTACATAAAACACAGACCTCTTACCATATTTTCTCTATGGGAAAGTAAGTTTATCATTTTAAACAAAAAAAAAAACATTAAAATAATTATTAGATCCAATTAAACACAAATAAATCTCGCTATTTCCAAGAAACTATTTTTATAACGCAGCTAATATGAATCAGTTTTAATGTTTGAAAACGATTATTAAGCGAGGGGCTTTATTTAATAATATTTCAAAAGAGGCCGCATAGTATTTCCATTTATATTGCGTACTTTTCAGTTCATCTCCGTCTCATAAAAACTAAAAGCTTTCGAATAGCTTCCTTTTAGGATAATCATTTTTTTAAATAAACTACTAAGAACGCTTTTATCAAATTGTTGCAAAATAATATGATAATTCACACGTAATTTAATAAGTAAATACAAACTTCAGGACACAATAGCCATAAACAAGTTGGTAGAATGTAAATTAGTTTGACTAGCAAGTGGCACTGCAGTTTGAGAGCTTCTTAGAAAGTGTGGTTTCCCTTTGAACCAAGTCTTAATCAACTCACCACACTCACTCACAATGAGTTTACATGAGTATGCGCAGGTATCTCCATTTATCTTGTGTCTTCCCATGAATTGCATTTCAAAATTTTCAAATAACTTGAAAATCATTACGTTTTCCGTTTATACAGCATGTATTTTGGTAATTAATCTTCACTATCTTTCCAAATATATATGAAACTATCATCTATATTTTGATATGGAATTTACAATTAAATGACCTTGATAAACGTGTAAAAATCGTTATCGCCATTTATTTATACATCATCCACTCTTTCTCGTTCTTCTTCATACTATGTTACAACGATATAGAAGTAAGAGAACTGGGTTCGATTAAAAATAAACAATTCAGATTCCAGGATATATTAAGATGTTCGCTGTTTGTGTTTGCGATGACATTAGTACAATATAATCTAAGAATAATGAGTATGTACAAATGTATAATATGCCATAGCTAATTTAATATTGTCAGTACGCATATTCAATAAATATCTAAATTTATCATTCTGTTTAGCGAGAGTTGGCAAACTTATATTCATTAATCTGGATATTTCTCATCATTTTTTTCTTTATTTGCGTCTCTAAAATCCACGTTCACTGCCAAACCAAATGACATTTCTTTTCACATAAATTGGTCTTCCAGTAAAACTATTTTCCATGAAAGTTTTAAAACAAAAAATAATACGTGTCGCTGTCTTCCACAAATTGGATCGATTCTCTACTACCCCGAATGTCGAGCTAATTTTTTGACGTTACGAAGTCTAGGAAATCTTATTCCGCTCACGTTTCTTCTGCTCGTTATCTTTCTCTGTTAAAAATTACATACTTCACTATAGAAAATATATTCTTAATATGCATATAATATTTTGTATACTCGACATTAATAATCTTCTTTTTTATTTATTTTCAACTGTTACTTTGCTTTAGTTTTTTTTTCATAGGTTTTGTCTGATCAGTTAAGGAATAGTTTATATTCGTTAATGTTAATTTTTTAGTACATTCTATTTTATAATTATAACGGTCCTTTAAGTAAGAAATACACCAAACTATTTTCATTTTTATCGCAACAATTATTAGGGATTGTAATCATTTTGATCGTTGAAAAAACAGAAAAAGTATATACGTAGAAATATTGATTTAGATATTTTATAAAATTCTCTCAATAATGTACGTTTGTTGTAGAGTAAACTTTTTCAAAAGAAGTGTAATTCCATGAAAATAACACAAAATAAACTATTCATATTATAAATTATCGATGGGATATTTTTAATGAAATAAATTTTCCTTTAAATTTAGCTATGATTTATCATTAAATAAACATTCTCTGAAATAATATGATATACCTGAGTATGATATTTTCACGGGTCACGATTTCGTATTCAAAAATTTTCTTGAATTTCTGAGATAAAAACGTGTATGCCAAAGGATTACAGTGTGAATCTTATTATATTTTCAAGGAAATGAAGATTTTTCTCATATTACCGAGAAAGTAAGAATTTAAAAGATTTATTTGCACAAGGAAGACTTTAATAAAAGTTTATTTTGTCACTGTTCCAACAGTCCTTTATTAATTATTTGCTAATACAATAAAAATCTTTATGCAGAGAAAAATATTTCATATTAAATGACATATTTTTTTCATACTCTTGTTCCATTATTATACGTATACATTATATTTTATTTATTTCTTTAATTGTGGATGAGGAGCAGATTTGAAATTATTACTATGAACATTATAAAAATATAAAGGATTGTAACAGATAATGATATAAAAAAGTACCAGCTTAATTTTCAAACGATTTCATTATTACAATCATGCTGAAGAAACGGAAACTTGTATCACTTCTATTTTCGTTACCGCTTAACCAAAAATTGCGAAATTTGATAAATAAGCCTCTCTCTACATACAACTAACATAATTTATTATTCTTTTCTCGTTGGTGCCTAGACACAAGTATTTAAAAATGGCTGTGGTATATATCTAACCATGATTCATTTACTACAGGTCAGTCTGGATTCTTACATTATATAATTATGTATTATACAATAGGCAAAATACTGAACAAACAATATTCATATTATATTCAACTCCTTACGGATCATTAACCTATAATTTAAATATTAAATATTAAATATTATTAACCGAATATTCTATTACTTAATTCAAACATTTCTTTATCCTCTTCTCTTCCATTTATAGTATGAGAAATTACGATTATGTTTTAAATATTATATATTTAGAGTGAAAACAGTAAAATGAAAAATTGAAATTTGATGTAATATATCGGCTGAGAAAACCATTACTGGTTTTTTCTGTATATTTTTTTGGAAATAAAAATATAAATAGAATCTTCAAGCCACAATTTTTTGATTTAAGGATATATAGAATTGGAAGTTCTATGCGTGGTGCTTCTACAAATAGGAATCAGGAATTATTTAGCCTAGCATTTCACTTCTTTGGGTCGGTGGCAATATCATTCGAGACTATTTGCTTTTTGGTAAGAGTTTTTATATTGGAGTGCTACTCGGAAACCCGCGCGTATAATTTTATTTACCATGTAGGTACATTTTTTGGTGAAAATTTCAAGAAGGAAGCAGTTACAGAGCTGGATTTTATATTTGCATTGTAAACACAAAGGCTTACAAGTGAGAAATTTAATTTTTTTTCAACAAAATATCTTCATATTGAATTTCAACTCAATTTTAATTACTCTATATTAAGTATGTCGCTCAACGGTAGTAAACATTTTAACACTTAAACTGTATTTCAATAAAGTATGTTTTATGTTCGCTCACCGCCCACATATAATGTAGCCTGAAGATGCCGAAA
>JAGVSQ010004465.1:0-19378 GCA_022683975.1 Rhyacophila evoluta
ATATATGTGTTGGTTATATATATATATTCACTAACACATAAAGAACGCATAGGTTTTCGTAATATTCAAAATTTAATTTAATTATTATAGTTAAACATCTCATAAATATATCGTTTCAATAATGTCGTTTGTGCCAAGAGATTGATCTTTTCCTTGAGAAAATATTACATGAGAAGTTTTTTGTGATTTACTCGAATGTTTGAAAAGGCATGTATACCCTCTAAGTGTGCATGATTCAATAATGAAAATTATCAAAAACAATCGATATATCAAGTTGTTGAAATTTTAATAAAGGATCGTTAAGTGACTCGTCATTACAAAATCATAATTATTTCAGCAAACGAAATTCCGAAGAAAGTCTCGTTCGATGGAAAAAACCTTTGAACTGATAAATACTTGAAATTTCGGAATAGATTCACATTTGCATTAGAAAAATATAATTATTTTAATATTTTTATTTTATTTTTTTGAATACCACGATTTTAACTAATAGGTTTCGATTAAGCCACGGCTTAGAAAAATCACAGCTTGGCAAAACATAGTGCAATGTGATGGGAATAATATAATCGTCGTGTATTTTCATTTAAAAAGCTTGTCATCAAAGCTACATTGTTGTCATAATCGTAGTTATGATTACATCATGAAAAATAAACAATAAACAATGAACAATAAATGTGTGTCCGGATGTGACTTGTTCCAATCTGTGTTTTTCGCGCATAGGTAATTTAGTGGGATGCATTTGATTACGAATTCCAAAAATTACATACTTTTGTATGAAATAAGACAGAACGTCAATCTGTAGTTCACACAAAGTAGCGGCCGTTAAATAGCTGCTAGTAAGATAGATATGTAGTAGTTTAATATGTATTTTCCCTCATATAGTTCCGAAAATTTTCTACTGTCGTTTTGCTTCGTACGAGGGTCATGTCAGCGCCACAAATTAATATGACCAGCATGATCTTTTACAACAATACAATTACTAGATTGTAAGAATTGGCAAACAGGATTATGATTCTCCGAAGATATCCACGAAAAGTGAAAGGAGATTTGACATGTATGTTAATTTGTCCATACAGGTAAATTATTTGTATTAAAAGACCGAATACGAGTTCGTATACTGAATTCTCAAATTCAAAGTAACACCCCAAAAATTATTTTTATCTGAATAAAAATAGAAAGCACATTCGAAGCTTTAATATGCAATTTAGTGGCTCGCGCCGGAGTCGATAACTTACAACAGGTAGGCAACAATTTTTTTTACACCGAATAAACTAAATTATTTATTCAACATTGTAGAATACTCCCCCCAAGTTTGACATTTTGATTATTTTTTATGTTGACTATGAACTTAATTATTGTGGAGAATTCCAATATTGTCTCGAAAATATGATCACTTATGCCTTTATCTGATACTTGCACAGTCAATAAATGACACCGTGTAAGATAAAAAGCTAGCTTTGGATACAAAGATATGAAAGGCACGGGTGGTCTCGGCGATGGACAGATCCACCGCAAGGATTTATTCACGCTCCGGCGTAACTGTAGCGTTGGAATTTGCGGCAAAGCGAAGAATACCACTGAAGGGCACATTGTAAGGGCGAAATATTATTAAAATAATCATTAATACATATATATCACAGTGTACGTGATTCAATTAAATGTGTTCCATTCATTATGCCGTCTTTTTTGATCTTCTCGGTTTATGCATTTACGAAAAATAATATGAGGGTTTAAATAATGTCCGAAAAGAGACGAAAACAGTGAAATATTGTAGAATGAAACAAATTAAAGGCATCTTCCGTGGCATCACATCTACTCAAATTTACAAAAACGAAAAGGAACTTGATTCCGAGTCAATAATTGTGAAGAGTAGTTGCCCGCAAGATTGGTATAACTAAACCGCGATAAAAGATGTTTCTTCACATCGAAAAACGAAAACCAAGAAATGACATTTTAAGAATAAGATTTAAAATTCATTTCATATACTTATTCAAGCAAAAGTACAATCCATTAGAAATATTGATACCCAGGCCAGCCAGTCCCTTCGCTAATTATAGAGCATATTGCAAGTATGATCAAATCAAATGGAATTTTTCACAGATGTTCTTACATTGAATAAAATAGATGGCGATTTAATTTTATTACAGTCAATATCCGACAGTGGGAAGTTTATCAGAAAAAGACTAACTAATCTAAAATCAGCGCTTTTTATAATTTCGTTTCTATTATACATACGTTATGCGCTTAATTCTTAATTTAATTAAAGTGGAAGACTTATTTCTGTATATCTATTTACAAGCAATGTAAGAATTGCGTATATTACAATATAAGATAATTATTAATTGAACATTTCGCACTCGAGTCTAATATGTTTTTTAAACGTTAGATCCGGATCTGCTGTATCGGGAAGTAGCTTAATCTGACGGAGGTGTCATATAACGAGTCATAAAACAATGAAGAATGTACGAGTCGCTCCATCCAGATTAAGCGAAAGTGTCGCAAGTCGGTCAGAGGCGACAGTAAAAGCGAACCTCTACAGAATTTACATACCAGCACTGCATGCTTTATGATTGCACTCTCTCAAGTTGGCCGGTCGGAAGGTATCAAATTTAACGTCTCTGGGCTCTTCGTAACTTTCTCCCGTCATATGAAAGACATATAAATCGTGAATAATAATGTACTTCTACACCTTCGCTTATCAAAGAATTCGACCCAAGAGTGCCGACTGTTTGTCATTATTCATTATGATAACAATCTGTATGTTGTGAAAATATGTACGTTTTTGATCGCTCCATGGAACAGCCAATGTTTATCTATATACCGGTACCGATTTAAAAAAAAAAAAATCTATTGAACTTTTAATTCCACACTGTAAACTATCGAATTCATATGTATAAATTGATGTAAATGTATTAGGTGCGCCCAGGTTGAGCGATGAATAAGCGAACGAAGGCTTATTTTGTACTGTTTTAGGCCTTCGTTCGCTTGTTTTTGGCCCAGCCTGGACGCGGCCTAACATATCACTGTGCACGTTACTATAGTAAATAATTCTCCCAAATGTTGCATTACTTTTTTTACAACTAATAATCCGCAATATTCAATAAACTATACTAACGGGTAACTGGTTAGGTAGTAATAGAAGTAATAGGTAGTGATAGTAGGTTATAGTATTTTTATTCTTAATAAATGGCTGTTAAACTATCTGTGCACAGTGCTTTAAAAAGTTTCGAAAATGAATTGTAACTATTTATATGGTAATAAATGATTAAAAAGTGCACCTACTTCACACAGAGAGAAGTCATTGATATGCGTATATTATTTTTTTCACCCTGTTAGTCCAATGTTCTTCGCACGTCACTCTGTATTGACGTTATAAGATTAACTTGCCAGCTGTAAACTGCACAATCAAACAAAAACAAACAGATAAATCAAAAAGTACGTTAACGTTGCATAATACTCTTTCATCAGACGCGGTGAGTACCTCTTTATAAACTTTATAAAGTTATTTTTGAACAGTTTATATTACGTAAATGAATAATTACTTAAAATATATTTTTACGTCCCTAACCCTTTTCGTTCTGTGATAACCTATGATATATCACTGCCATTTCAGTCACTTATTAGTAAGTATAATTTCGCTGATTGAACATCAAAAATATCAACCTGAACGTTTATTTTTTACTGATGAATATATTTACTGTGCAATCTGGCATCATAATGCAACGTCTACTTTTTAGGCAACTTTAACAGGGGACTGGTACGTGACGTTCAAGGAGTTTACACGTAACCTTATAAACTATAATAACAATCAATAAATGTAAACTTACATTCATAAAAAATATTATCATTATCAATGTTTTTTTATATGTAACAAAACTAAAATATATCTACGGTATTATTTCAATAATATTACCACCTACATCGTAAAATTTCAAATGGGCTCTGGTGAATTTCTACTAACACAGGTAGACATTTAAATAATCTTGAAAATGACAAGTCATAGTAAAAGTCACGCGGATGCTGGAGGATGACTGGTTTTTAACAATGGAGTGGTCGATACTAATATCGATCGGATGAATTCGGCGTTTAGGCTGCGGTAATTTAAAAGAGGTTTATAAATGTAAACCGTACCTTAACTTTAAACCGCTGCTTTATGTACGATGATATCTGTAATACGCGTGATAATGTAATACGACAACAGCATCAATCTCAATCTTGTAAGTGAAAATGATTATAATAGACGTATATTCTAGATCTGAAGATTTTCTGATATTCATCGAGATTGGAGGGTCAATGGTTAAAAGATAATAAACCAAATAACCATCAATCAAACTGATGACGTACAATTTTATAATTAAAACAGCACGTGCTAGCTTAAATCAACAAAGTGCGTTAACATCACAAACATTAGCCATTCACAATAACAAGCGAAACGAACAGATGTATGCGAAACCTAAAAATATACGCACAAGTTTACTAACTTCCTGCAAAAAATACTCGAGTCAATAAATTATCATTTTATCGTATACACAGAAACGATATTTAACGATCAACAGATTTTAACGAAGGTCTAATGATTAACGTTCACGTTTACAGTAGAGCCCCGATCTACCGTTCAGCTGATTGAAAAACTTAAAAGAAAACCGTGAAATAAGGTGGCCAACTTAGTAATCAATTGACAGTAGGCCGAGGCAGAAAAAAGGCAAATATCAAACTATCAAAAGCATATAACAAGTTTTTATTAAAGTGACCGACCGAATTACCTCGGTCGGGGGAGGGGGGGGGATTAGGACGGCTAGACTTCTTAGAAATACATCCAGTATAGCAAGACGAATAATCCCTCTAATTATTATGATATAGATTGAATGAAGATGGTGTTAAAATGATTATGAATGTCGAATGAAAAGTCAACGAAACAAGACACGAGTGATTGCCCAAGTATTATGAATTTGATTACAGATGTATAACAAACGGTGTGCGCGTGAGGACTCTTGAATAATTCGATAGACACATGTGATAATTTAATTCAATCAGAAGCAACGGACTAGGCACGAAATGTGATTTGAAACATCACAGTATTGCGTGTGTTACAGAACATAATAGCAACCCGAAATACAATGAAAGAGATCCGTAAAAACCGATTTTCAATGGATCTTTTTTGTATGCACTTTTCGGGTATAACGGAATCTGATCTGCGTAACTCAATTATGTTCGTTGAACCTTCGCGGGTCACTCGACGAACAGATATTTTTTACTATGTCTGTAAAAAAAATAGAAATACTCTACCGGTGTGTAATTATATGGTATATTAACTCCTTATAATGCTTTAATAAACCATTATACCAGACATGACAATACCACATTATGGGAAGCGGAGAAAAGGTTAATGTTTTGCTATGGAACGTGACGATTGGACAGAAGCAATAAACACCCTGAATTAAGTTGCGAATAACCAACATTACGTGTCGTAGAAAACCATCTCAATATTTATAAATGGATGGTTGGTACCAAATAATTAATCATTATTGACCAATGCAGACGACAAAATAAATTTATCAGTACATTCGTCAAGATGGTAGAAAGTTGCACCATCGCTGTGTTCAATTCGAAATGTCACCTGATCGAGAACTCGACGAGATTTGTACTAAAGAATTGCATCATGGATTGACAAAGAGTAGTTGTACAAGAGCAAGCTGCAGTCTCGACGCCTGTTCCAAATGAATTATTTACAAGACTGATTTAGCAATATTCAAAGTCAACATGGAAATGGAGGATTTACCGATCGCCGACGGGATTGGCAATAGAATCGGAAAAAAGCTTCAAATATAAAAAAATATTCATACGACAAATAAATACATAAATTACAATTTATATCACGAAAGTCAAACTTTAGGCATCGTAATAAATTAATATTGATTGAAATTCACGTTTTTAACGTTTTTTCAGTCAATTGGGACTGACTGCAATAATTCGTGTAACAATAAATAACTCTTGAGTTAAGTCGGTTCTCCTCCTGGAAATCCCAACGATAATTTTCGAATGATGACTTTTTGATTACTTTTCATCTCAGTATGAAGAAGTTTTTTATTGAACATCGTAGAGAAACATTATATCGGTAGAACAGATAAGTTCGTAAAGTCAATACCTGTCTTAAAAAAATACAATTCAAAGAAATATTTTTAACCAAGTCAAATAATAATAATAATAATCCAAACGAATGTTCACAGACGAAAGTAGCGATTTGGCAAAAATATTAAATAATTTGTTAATGGCATATTTACTCAACCTGCCGCGGGCTAGAACTTTTGATATGGCTAAGTAGCCTTCCAGTTATTATTTCAACGCGTAGATACCTGATTATCAAGTGGATACGATAAGCCGTCAAATTTGATGAAACTATGTAAATTTACGATTAACACTAAAAATGTTTTAAATTTAACCAATTTGGGTGAAATACGTAAGTAAACATTAACAACATAGAAACATATAGATTATATAATTAGTTACGATGAATGTTGTACAGATAATATGTGAAGAATAATAAATACTCCGATCTTCAATTTATTAGTAAAAAGAACTGTCCAGGGCACCCGGTCTGTTATCAAAAGAGCCAGAATAGATTTTAAAATAATGAGTAAGATCTCCGCTGTCTCCAATACATACTAGCCTAAGCCAGGCTGCGGCAAGTTGAAATACAGTGCTGAATATGACTAAACAAAAAATAGTCTCGGACTAAATTATACGACATTCGATTTATTATTTCAAATAGATATAAGATGAAAAAAATATAATTCTGACACTTCCGTTAAGAGGCTGTAGAGCGCTTATTAGATAATCAAATGAGGTCGAAAAATCGAAGCGCACGGGATATCGTTAATCTTTTTTCGTTCCGTTTTTCACGCCAGTCCGTCCGATTACCAGCCGAGCGGAAATAACGAATTTTGAATGTCCAAACGTTCAACGATGTCAAAATTCGATCGGTAAATTCCGATTCATTAATAAATAAATACACATTCAATTAATGGAAAAAGTAATTTTAAATTTAAAATTAGTATCTTATTTCAATTTACGTATTGAGTATTAAAATGCAGACAGCAAGTATGATTACGGGCCATGGATTAGATTACCAGTGGTGGACGATGAAGATTAATTTAAAAGTCAAAATTATGTATTTATAAACAGACATATCGTCGTCGCATAGAAGAAGGTGAGAGAGCATAGATTTTGGACATATGGTTTCAAAATTTCATATTGAAAATAAGCAACATAAACTAAAGTAGGCAAACGACCAGAAATATAAATCCAAGATTTAAAAATACGGATTTTAAATGAGTCGGTTCTTTTGAATATTTTGCAGTTTTCACTTTTTTCCACGACGACGATATGCTGCGTTGTTCGGTCCAGGCTTTCAATTTTCAGCGTCCTCAAGTGCTCGTTTGATTTCATTATCTTATTGTTTATGGTATATGGCGATCTACATATTAAGACAGATCTCAATTACTTTGCTAGGGTGTAGTTGCACACATATAAATGTGTACATACACTCTTAAAGTCTATAAAACGCCAATTGAATAATTATATTAAGTTTTCACAATAACTAAATAAATATTTTTTACACTTATTTGATTTATGATAAAAATAAAAGGTAAAGTAATAATTATAATTTTATATAATCATTCAAATATAGTTAAATACAGTTCTACCGGGAAAATGTTAGTTAAATATGGAATATAAATCATGCTTCCATGATCCACGTTCATCAAAACGATACTTAAGCAATTTAAATGAGAGCTTATAAAATGGCATTATCCATAGAATATCATGAATATGCACTTTTATTTAAATTATAACGTTAAATATCGATAGTGTTGAAATGAATTATTGTAATAGATATAAATTTCAAATGAAAACAAGTGATCTTTTTCAGGATAAAAATTTACCAAATTTTCAAATCTGTAACCACTGGCAGTGGCTTTTATCGAGAAAATATTAACGACATTATGAAATTTACCAATGAGTTCAAAATAAAATTATATTGGCACCCCGATATCAATATAGTACATTCGAGCAGATTTTTCAATCGGTCTGGTAGTTTATGTCTATGTGAAAGATATTGTGACTCTCATAAATGTTCGCAATTATTTTTAAATATGTTATGGGCCCCTTTAACCTGTGACTGCTCGATGTACCTGGTAGTACTGAAATAAGATCACAAGTTTCCTTATGAACTAAGCATTTCAGAAGAAAAATACAAGAATATTAATTTCACACAATCCCATTAGTACGAAACACATGAAGCAATGCGGTAGTATTATTTCATAATAACACACAAACACAGATCTACTATCATCGCTTACACAATATTGATAAAATCACTTTTAATCGACGAACTTCACATGTATTTTCACTTCTTACTTCAAATTATAACAACATTAATAATGCATTAAAAAGTCAAAAATTTTAAATTGTGATGAAATTAAAATTAGAGCTAACGCAACACTTTTTGTCGATTTTTTGGAGGTTATGATGAATAGCAGTTTTCCCGCACTAAGGAATTCGCAAAGAAACAAAAGAAAACTTTTGAATTTCGATCGAATTCGAACTGTGGTTTGAAATTTTTAAATAAGCTGCACAAAAGTATACGCGATGCGATAACCGCGCTCGACGGCCAGTGACCGAATGATGAAGCGAAAAAATTGTACAGAACGACTTTACTGGCTGCATAGTCTTTGGTTGGATTTACAATAATTTTCACATGCGGTTAAGGCTGGCGTTTACATTATTATTGAAACAAAGCTGCGGTATCAGTTATGTATAATATTCTCAATTTTCATGCACTATGCATATTGAACAGTTCGCGCTAACATGAAGAGTATATTTTTATAACGAATTACAAGAAATTGGCGAAGAATCTTGATAATAAATTAATAGTTCGTTATTATTCGATTGTTGTCAAAAAGATGAAAAATACCGTATAAAGACAGGGAGATAAGTAACAACTTTCCAGAACAGAAAGTCTATCAACATTTTGTAGGTACATATTTATTCATTACTACAAACAAATATATTCTATCACTATATTTTTGAAGTTCTTGCCATTAAATAATCAGACAAGTGAAGGTTAGACATAAATAAAAAATATTATGCTTTCTTAGCGTCAACATAATTAACACTATTATCAGATATCAGTGTTCAAGAGAATTTTATGTGAATATCGTCCATCAAGTAGGAGAGAGTTACACGTGTTACATATTATATAAAAAATAACAATTTGAACTAAATGTTGTAAAACATAAATAAAATAAACAGAAGTCGAAACTGTTAATTAGCTATTTCCGCGGCGTATGTATATTATTAATATTTAAAAATAGACTCGAGTTATTTTCAAACTGTTCCAGCAATTAAAACGCAACCAATGTTTTGTATGCACCATGATCGTCGATACCAGAAAGCTTCAGTACAAGTGAAAAAGTATTATTCTAACTCAAAGTTAACGGTTATGGGTATTATAGACCAGCAGTTTTCAACCTTGTTAGGCTGTGGCCCTTATTTGAGTTGAAAAAAATTCTATGCCTCTCCTGTTTTCAATTTTTGATTGCGAATTTTTTTGGCTGTCGCATAATATTGCATAAGTTTCTTCTCGAAAATGTGGGTTCTTGTTCTTTTTAGGTCGCGTAATGTATGTCGTCTGGATCTCCCCTGAAGATCTCTGTGGCCCCCGATTGAGAAACGCTGTTAAAGACTGATGTGTGTGGTGTGGATGAGGTGTTTGATTTTAAAGTAGACTGCTAGACATTTCGAAAGCTGGACACAAAGAATGATTGAAAATCAACAAGTTACAGATAATCGGGATATATAATTCAGCGTTCCAACATAATTACAGCTGATCTACATGTATAATAGGTTCATAAACCGATACAATAAATGTAACATATTGATATCCTGATCCGTCAACTGCTTGTAATTCATTCCAATTTTTTAAGTTGCATCTCTACAAAAAAACGAGTTTACGTCCTGTTACAAAAAAAGTAATTTCTACGAAATTGTATGCACTCAATGACTATTAAAACAGTGTTTTGATGTGTGTTTAATCTGTGTAACTATACATTGTACAACCGTTTAGTTTAAATAGCTGTGTAAAAAAATTCCGACAAAAAATTTCAAGGATTGATACATATCTGTTGGGTTTTAATGATTTTGTTGAAATTAAAAAAACAAATTGAATTCAAAACTTTTAACCATTGCCACTAAGCTCTTCTCGGACACCGAAGGGACGTCATTAGAGTTGCAGGAATTGTGTACTTTAATAATCATCGTCATTCCAAAATTCTTCAAACCTAGTTCAGGTATAATCCATGCAATAACCATATAATTAATTCATTCATTATTGTATGTGAATTTATACCGTATATATATATAACAAACACTAAAGTAGCAAAATCACACCTCTTTAAATTAACGTGTAATTATAACTCTTTTTTGTAAAGAAATGAAAACCAACCAAGATAACACTTAATTATAGTTTGGCAAAATCGTTTGTAAAATTATCACGAAGGTAAGTCACTGCAGTATTATTCTTCAATACGAACAAAATTGGAGTTAAATATAATTTTAAATAGCTAATAAACTGCCAAATTTTATTGATTGAAAAATATTTTTACGCGAATTGATTGCGAGGCATTCGTTGTTCATGTATTGCATCGGAATTTAAATGAAAAGAAATTGATTTTTTTTCACTAATCCCGTGTCCCACGATTTAAAGGTATTGACCACGGTAGGCGACAATACATTGTAATAAGATTATGTGTACAATGATCAATTCGTTATGGGAGGCGGTCTTAATGGAAAAAAACAAGCCGTACAAGAAGTAAGTACCACCTTGTTGAGATAACTTTGTACTTATTTTGTATGTGTGCAGGGCAGAGCAAGCTCACCGTCCGCGAGTTGCCGGTCGCGGACCGAGAGGAACGGATTCGAACCGATTCCAAGCGTGAGATTTTCCCCGTGCTGCGTCTACAATGGGTAGCCCATACAATGCACAATACAAATGTACGAGGGGCGAGATCCGCGATGCCAACATTCAGAGGTAGGGTAATTTTTATCAGTGATGCAAGTCTTCAAAATACCGCTTCATAAATGTTATTTATTTCAACCGTGATTAAAAAAAATTGCACAAAATGTATGAATGGTATTTTTATTTTGAAAATATTGGCTAATTTGAAATACTACAACAATCTACTACAGCTTTACCCTTTTAACTTTAACGTGCGATTACTCATAAATTGTATATACACCAATATTGGCATAACATACACTAATATTGAAAAAGCGTTCGGTAAAGATTTTGAATTATTGAATGGTTCAAATTGCATTTTGATTTCGCTGCTTATGCCGCCCCCTCTTTGTATACTATCATAGCATGGCACGGCTCTGTCAACAAGCATCCCAGAAAAAAAGCACAGTGAAGTGATATGAAGTCCAAAATGCCCATTGCAAGGAGATGTCAATATTATTTATCACTTTGGTTTTATAAATCAGTAATGTGAACGAAGATAAATGAGTAGTATATTAAAATACATATGTATAGATGTCAATTATTTAAATTAATAAATCTAACAGACGAAATTATTTCAAATGCGAGATGCGAGAATGTTGACTGGTATTATAATAATTCTTACCGATTTTATTTGACATCCATTAATACCCTCGAGAAGTCGGTATGGAAGAAGAAAAACATAATTAGTCAATCGTCATTAGATAGAAGTCGGTACCAGACAGCATTGATTCTAATTTTGGATATATAATACATGCTAGTTTACAAAATAACTTGCTTTTTACTAGAAAAAAACAATTTCACCACTTGTTCTAGTATGTTGATGTTTGACCATTTTTGAGATATTTAGATATCTGCTGTTCCCTCACTCAGTCAACAAATACATACACACATTATGATTAGATAACAAATTTTTAAATCTTTTGATTTTTTTTTGAATCCAATACGGAACATACAGAGTCCGTTATAACATACTAGTGTCTATAAAAATAGTTAACTGGTTTTCGATACTCTTTTCAATGTTTACCTCTTATTCTCGTTATTTTGATCAAAATATAAAAACCTATAATATTGATACAGCTGTATAAATTGAACACGTAAATCACTACTAACATATACTTTACGGTGGGTATGAATGAATGTTGTATTATCATGTTGTCAATGATTTTTTTACAGTGGATAAGTTACGAAATTATTGCATTATTAATTTAATACATTTTTACGCCAACCTCATCAGACTTCTACTTGTAGGGCTGAGCATTCGGGCCACCTCCGTGAAGTCCATTATTCGATAATGTTGGATAACGCTGTATCATCGAATTATTATTATTATTACAAGCAACGGGGAAATAAAAAAAAACCGCCAACATTTCTCGAATCCTCGCCGACACTGATGCAAGATAGTGAAATAAAAAACGTTTTTGTTAATGTAAAAAATGTTTTTTTCTTATCGGACAGTTTCACAGTCGGTTAATAAGATTGTAATAATCGAAAATATGTGAAACTTGGGATATATTATTATATATATGCTATTTAATGTTATATCATTTCAAGTAACTCACTAAATATAGCTATGCAGTATACTTAAATAAATATCTGATAACTGAAAAATGAAATTTACAAATAATCATATGGACCGTTTTGTGGCCTGGATGGATATCGCCTATTAGGAGCTTAATGCGGTAAGTAACCTACAGGGAAAAAATGTAATATCAAACCTATTAAGTTATAATTCGCGTATTTTAAACTCGGAGCAGTTTTGTTGTATGTCTGTAATAGTCAAACTCGATGCAGAATGGATGTGTTTTTTGTCAATGAAATATCTATAATTATGACCATTTCTTATGTTTATAAGGTAAATACAATTTCGCAACTCATATAATCGCGTGTTATAGAGTTCTATAGTTTTATTTCGAAAGGCGAATGATAATCAATTACATTAAGTACAATGACGTCGATCGTTTGCAAAATGTTTATGAATAAATCATAATCAACAATATAACAATTATTTAATGTAATGAGACAAGTCGCTTCGGCAGCCGGGTTAATAAGCGCGCGCACATGGGGATTGACTGGGACAGATTCAAATACCGTAGCTGCAAAATGCGAGATATGGATGCGCGAAGCGTCATTACATTGGCTGACAACCAATTCTCGCAAAAAATAACCTGTCAAGCTAAACAAGCATGTTGCTGATATCGTTTAACATTTAGAATGAACACCGTCAGATAGTGTAAAAAATAATCTCTGCATGGACAAATGTCTTAATTTTTAGCTGAATAAATCTACCCAGGTGCATTTTTCGACTTTATTATTTCACGAGCTAAAAGATGAACCTATAGCCGATTTTGGACCAGTCGGCATTATTCAATGTAAACATATAATAGATACTGTATAGAGATCGATTCTTCCGAAATATTGATTCTGGTGCACGACAAAATTAAGTGCACGATATCGACCCTGGAAAGGAAAAAGGACGTAACACACAGTATGAATTTTACAGGAGGCAAAAAACGTATATTTAATGATTTTGGGCCACAGTCAAAAACATATACAACCCTCAAGTGCATTAAGAATAAAACTGGTGTTTTATTTACCCAATCTGATATTAATTTAATTAGCTATATAAAAAAAAAACAATAAAACTGACGTGGTGGAAGTCCCTGGAAGACTGCATTGGTCGCAAATTTGACAAGCTATCCTTTTTTTCAAGTTTAAAAATTTTAGACAGTTATTCTGTATTTACAGCTAATTGATAGAGCGTGCATTAAGTAGTATACATTGCGATTATCGAAAAAAGTTTTTTTACGGGTTACGGCCTTTTTCCTTTCCACATTCGATATAAATAACGATATTGGGAACCGCACACCTCAGTTACATCGCAGATGTCTTGATACATTACGATTCTGCTTCATATAAGAAGAATGATGAATAATGTGGCGACAACCGGGTGTCGAACTGGCGCACATGGGTGGATAAGCAGGCGGGCGGCATGTCCTTTCGTGACTGGTCACACCGTACATAATACAATATGTACAACAGTATGTATATAAATATAATGATATATATTATAATATATAAACACAGGTCGCAGACGTCACGAGCGAACGCAAGAAGTAACAAAAAAATCGAAACAATAACCTTCAACGAAGTAGTGTGGCAAAGATCCCTTTCGCGATATTGCCTTATATGTGTGAACCTTTTATGGTGCATAATGTGCAAGAGCTGATAATTTAAAATATTTATTTAGTCAGTATTTTTTTTTAAATCAATACGGTTTTTATTATTTGTATAATTCGTATCCTTTTTCTCGTTATGAAATATTTGTCACTGCAAGTAAACCGGTAAACGAGCGTGTACACTATTATAATAATGTGTATGGGTCAATCAGGGATTGCATAACGAAATTAGGAATTCTAGAATTCCGAAATTCGATGTCATAAATAGAATTTCGAATCCCGAACGGTTGAATTATTGAAAGCCAAATATTTAAATTATGTATCAAATCCAAATCTCGATGAAAAATCAAGCAGAGATTTTTTTTCGCTCAAAAGGTGATTTCAAAATTCTACCGAAATATTGTCAAAATTTGCAAATCCTAGTCAATATTAAAACAGAACGGATGATGAGCTCCACCCGACGCTCTATAGCCTCATACAAGGGGAATGTGTATTATCTTCACTATCTTCAAGCGCACTAATGGTGGGAGTTGCTCTGACGAAGATATAATATTCCTAAAATAAACATTTTTTTATCTTGATCTGTTTCGACAGTTAGAAACATTTCAACTGATTGTAAAAAATACACTAGAGAAAATGAGTGATGTGATGTTTTTGGTCAGTTGAAAATGTGTTGAAGGAAGTAATAAAGACTGTAACTTTCACCAAATATTAACAATAATTATCTGTTGTTTATATTGCGAAAAGGCTTAAAGTGAGTTCGCATTCTGCGCATAATTAGGATGGTGTATGCAGCGATCGTATGCCGGCGTTAAATGGGTTAACCGTCGCGCAGATATTGCCAAAACGCCAAGCTACAGAAAGACATTTAAAATTAAAACATTCGAGTCACGATCTGTTTTCCTTTTAAAAATAATTATCTTCCATCTGAGTCGTTTTTGTCTCTTCGGCGAGGACAACAAGGCGCATCTCGTTTCAAATAATAACAATACCAACTCTTTTAAAACACGTCGCTAAACAGAAAAAAAAATATTCAAAAACGCAAATGAGGTCACACGAGAGTAACATTAAATTATCCATTAGATTATTTACTGAAGTTATGGGGATTTTTAAATGATTGAGTAGCATTACTATCGACGCTTAAAAATAGTGTTACTTGTATTACAATAAAATACAAAATAATATATAACATTGTTTAATCATCCTAAGATACGATATCTAGTATCGATACTGCATCATTAATGACGTATGAGATGTCGTGCGGGCCGGTGGTTTAGATTTTGATGAAAATTAAAATTCCGCAAACTCATTTTCATAGCAAAAAAAAAACGAGGGTTCAATACATGTTGCCACAGCCAGAAATGTTATCATAGAGTGCGAACACTTTGCTTTAAGACAAGGATTACGTAATACATTTCATTAAATACACATTATATCTGTAAAAACTACGAAAAGAGCAAAGTTCTTTTATTTTTTTTATTACTGGTGACATAGTTTCAAAGATTCTAATTATTATATTCTTTTTTTTCAATCAGACAGTCGAGTTAATTATAAAAGTGATTATTATTAGCATCAATACATTTTTCTGCTATCTATGAGTAATTATTTTGGACAATCTATGAAAAAATGTCTCCAAATTAATTGCACATTAGGAATCGACTATCTACAATATTATTAGATCTTCATTATGTTGGGTCATGTATGAATATATTTGCTAAAATAAATCAGGAAACCTTCTTTATGTTTCTCTTTTTTGTACATTGATCTTCGATGTACATTGAACATTTGTGAATTAATTTGGTGTAATTTCTAAATAAAGAAACACTATTGTATAATTGAGTCCACCAAACAAAAATATTTTTAAATTCCCGCAACCTGCTATCTAAAATATTATCGAAAGTAAATTTATTACTAAGAATTAGTTTAATATTTTTTTATTTGTTCATATTTATGTAAAGAGAAGATGGGCTGTGTAAATAATACATACACAGAATTAAATTTTTGATAATATATATGTAGAGATTGTTGTTATTTATTGTTAAAACAACTCTTTCCTTAAATTTTATTACTCGGCCAAATAGTGGACTAATAATAATTGATGCATAGAGTTAAATATGATTGACTGCAACTCTACTAAAGAATCATAAAGGCTTAATTATTTTTGGAGCAGAACAAGCATTAAAAATATTTAACCATTTTTATTTTTTAAAGCAATTAAATGATGAATGACAAAGATAGTTACCAGCCGATTTCCAAGATAATTCAAATTGTTAATTAAAATTAAATTCAGATAGACAGAAATAATTTCACTGCAGGTCTTGACTGTTTACTTTAATATCATATGAGTAAACATGCTAGAAAGAAATATGATAATAATGAAGTATTTCCAAAAAAAATTATGGCATATATTATGTACTACAAAAAATATACATATTTATTGCAGATGGTATTACTATAAATATCATCATTTCAAGCAAGAAAGCTTTTATTTTCATGAATATTAAACCATAAACTAGTAAACCAAAAGTCAAAAGTGTTGATTTAAAAATTACAGAAGACATAATTTTTACTATGGGTAATGTTACATTTTACATCATTGCTGAAAAAATGGTAATATAAATAACTTACCTGGAGACCTCGACCTGGATAATATTGAAACAGTCAAATTTCAAATTACTTTACAGGACTTTTACATGTCTCTTTCTGTTATGCTGCCTGATGGTTCAAATACACACTTAATTCAACTTGATTTTAGATTTTTAAAAATGTTAAATATTCGATTTAAAATAGAGGTAGATTAATTGTGGGTAAAATTGTAAAGTATATTTCAATAAGCAACAAAATATAATAATTTCAACCCGTAAATAAATAAACTAAAATACGCCCACTCCGCCAAAGTTGAGAATATAAATAATGATAATTAAAATACATCAAAATATTTATTAATACACTGTCAAAAAAACGATAATGAGTATGTTTATAAATGTACAGCATAGGAAAAATGGCTGTAAATAAAATAGGTACACATGTCTATAATATCACAATAAACACACTAAAGAGAATCCAATGAAACATCCAACCAACGAGACATAAATAATGAAATTTCATGGTACATATATGATAATATAGCATAGTCACACTTATGTTTTGTTAAGTAGTATTAATGAGTTTATTTTAATAAATAATCTCATCTTTTATCCAATCTGTTTTTGTATGGTTTCAAACACAGGTGAATGTATTATTTTTATCTCTTTAGCTTGAATCGGTTGTGGCATAATCATTGGTAATGGATCATATCTTTTATAACATGGAAGATGCTCTCAAAATGATAATACAGAGGGTATCATTTTTACAATATGATATTTACAATTCCAAAACCAGTAAATCAAAACAACATAAAATTAAGAGAAGAAGGATAATGACCATGCTATAATATTAAGACACTGATAAGGATATAAACATATTTTCAAATCACTCACCAAGTCTTGGATGATACTCTGGTCCCACTTGTTGCTGGAGGCACTTAGTTTTTTGGGGCTGGAACCAACTATTGATGGTTTGACATCGGTGCACATTTTTTTCTTGTCATAGGTGTGGGAATCTACGAGGGACTTCTTTGGAGAGCTCTTGGAATTGTTTCTCGAGATCTGGGATTGAGCAGCTGTGGAAGACCTCGGTGACGATCTACCAATGGACTTTCTTGAAGAATTTCCGATAGACTTTCTAGATTCAGTGCGTCCAGATGACACAGCTGTTGGTTTTGATGGCTCTTTTATTGTTTTTGGTAACTGCAATATAATAAGAAAATTAAGATTTAAATGAGTTAATTAAAGTATGTCATTTAAATAGATTGATAAAATACAATATAATCGAAAGTCAGGTGAAAAATTTAACGAAAGAGGAAGAGTTGCCTTAAAACCTACAAAGTCTCTATGAGCAGTATCATCTTCCCAGTTGTGGATTTGGTTCGAGAGCGCAGCCAGTCTTCCGCGCATGCCTTGTGAAGCTTTTCCAGCGGTCGTGGATGGAGGGTCTGAGCTGAACGCAAGTTCTGTCCGAATGTGCACAGGTGAAGATAATTTTCCTTCATCTGTTGGATAAAAATTATTTCTCACTATTACTTTGTTTTGCATTTGCATTACATATTTTGAGTCTGAACAAGATATGTTAGTTGAAGGAACTTTCCTAAATGATCAAATGATTTAAACATTACAAATCAGCATCAATCTCATTTTAGATCTCTTCAATATTAGCAGTAACTATGTAGCAACTGTTGAATAATTATTCTTGATATTTTAAAAGAAAATACATTTAATAATGTCACATTATGACACAAACTTTTACAAAATAGGTGAATTATTGCTAGATAAGATTCGACTATTCTTAAAAATATGCCACTTTTATATGTCAATCAATATTAAAAGGTGAATTTAAATTACAAATTAAATTTAAAGTGAATACCACATTTATTTCAAACCAATAAAAAATATTTTCTATATATTTCACCTATATAAATAATAAAAGTTTAATTATTCTGCTGTCGATAAGAGACTGCAAACAGCCCTTGATGAAGAACAATGTGGATTATTACTATTCCCATTCTACTATACTACGAATTCTATACATTTTAGTGCATTTAATCTATAAAGATTAATTCTTAACCAATTACTTAAGCCATGCCATCGATACAAAAACAGAAAGAAAAATATGTGACTTCAAAGAAATGAACCAAATACAGGACTCCTACATAATAAAGCAGAGTACTCTTTTGAGATTAAAACATTATAAATATGTGTTATCACTTCAATAGAATGGATTTCTGCCTAAGATTTAAAATAGATTAAATACTGTAAATTAATTCTATTCGACTATACCTGAATAAAGAGCTCCCAATCTTTGAAGTCTTGTTTTTACTCCAGTATTATCCTCTATTTTTGATTCTTTTTTCACATTTTTTGAAGAGTAGGTTATAGAAGACCCTAAAAAGATTTAATCAAAAATAACAACTTTCATAGTTTCATACAATATGTAGGATAGGTATATGGAATTAACTAGCAAAAAAAAAAAAATATCAATAACATATAAATACATGGGAACATAAACTGTTCTATCAAGAAATTTTGGAAATCAATAGAGCACAGCTATT
>JAGVSQ010004466.1:0-19378 GCA_022683975.1 Rhyacophila evoluta
GCCGAAAGGCGAAACCCGGGTCGCTAACACTGATCTCACATATGGAAGTTTACCAATTTTAAATAATTTAGAATTCAAAATGATTTTGTTAAACTTAGACGAATCTCATTGATTTAAAATAACGCTTTTAATATATTTATGTAATATTTAAGTTATAAATCTAGTTGCTACGTTAAGTAGACCATTATATAGATCATATCAAACCATATAGTGGAATGAGAAGTTTTGGAAGAATACGCTTTTAATAAATATGTGATAGCGACGTAAATATAATCCAGATATACGTTAAAATTAAATGAAGGCATTTAAAAGCTATATATATATATATATATACGCTCAAACTAACTTAATCCAAAATAGTTACAATAGAAGTTAATTTATGTTCTAGCATGTAGCCCTTGTATAACAAGGTCCATTTCACATTAAACTTAGATGTAAACTTTACATCTTCATATATCGTGTATGTGAAAGCTGAGAGGAAACTTAAAAAGAATAAAAAATAATCTAGTAACACCTGTACTATTCGAGATAATGGCCAAATAGAAGGCGTAGGCTGACGGATATCCTCTAACACGGTACAATTTTACTTATCCCGATGGTTGAAAGACGAAATAAATGTATGTGCCATGTTTTTTTACGGAGGAGTGTCGAGATTTATTTGTTCACCGCTAAGATTCACAGGTAAGTGTGTCAACGGTCACCGAAAAACCGCAGACAGTGTGTTAACATTGATTTTATTACACCAAAACAATGTCGATTTAGTATCGGAATGCTCCGTTTAATTCGTGTCCACACGATAAAATATTAACCCCTTTTGTGACCAATTGTGTGGTATATTCTCACTAAAAAATGGTAAAGCTTTATTATTTTTGTTTACATAAGACAATATTTCAAAAAATAAGTCTCAATAATCTGTCAACTATATATTTACACGAAGACATAGCAAAAGCATATCTTGCCTAATGGATTTGCAATTGAAAGAAACATTTTAAATTTTAAGCACCGCGAAATTATTTAAATATGCCTACTAAATTTCACGACACGTGACGGCCATTTAAAGATTACAATTATACCAAAGAGAAGCAAGTTGTCAGTGAATAAACTGAATTAATCATCTTATCTTCATCACGAACGAATTTAATATATTATATATTGTAGTTTTAAGTGGACAACGACAACGACAAAATTTGTTGTTATTACGGGTAGTTCACCCACTTTTCCTAATCACAAATATCGAGGAAGCCGATTGCATTATGCAAGTTGCATTAATGTATAATTATCTACTTAATACAACAGATATCATGCAAACTGATCGTTTAAAACGATATAAAAATATTTGTCAAAGGGTTTGACGAGCGTTATTAAGAAAACAGAATTGTATTAAATCGTCGTAGTTGCTAAATTAACAAAAATGTTGAACATACATATTTTTGAAATATAATTTACTCTAATATATGGCTAATAAATAACAAGGGAAAATAGTGCAAAAGTCGTAAAATTCCCTGATTTATATACACTAAATGACCTCTAAATCCGATTATCTTCTCAAAGTATTTTTGAGCGTTAATGGCATTTCCTTAAAATCTATGAAATGATGATTTTTGTTATTCTATTGAGGGTTTTATTTGAATTGAAATTGAGCCTTGTAGATTGATATATTTTCTTAAAACGAATCAGTCATAATTTGTAAGTGAAATGGTCCCACAAAAACTTGACGAAGAAGCAAAAATATTTCCTCATTCAGATACTGCGTCAGATTCTTCGGCGTTGAAGCGTGGGCATCACAATGCCCGGGGATTCATTAGCGCACCGCGACATTATTAAATTTATCCACCAGCATTTTAAAAGATGGTGTACCTAACTAACCGACCAACAGAAAACATATGCTTTTCTAACAATGATAAATGGATCAATTGAGGACGGGCATTTCGTATGTAAGGCGGAATTAACGGTCCTTAAATAAATTGTTTTCCTATACAATACAACCATAATGATACAATCTGGCAACACAAAAATATTGTCCGTCTTACCATTAGACATGAAAAACGTTTCTACTCATATGTAAGTATACTAACAAATTTAAGAGTTGTTCCTACGGGATGTTATGGATTCTTCTCTTGAAAAGGTATTACATTCGATATTATATTTATATAATATGAATAAATTTTATTTACATACTACGTAAGCGAGTATTTACTATGAAATTTAACCGTTCGTCTGCTCAACAACGATATACTGTTGTTTATGATGTCAACGATAAACGTTAACAAAGAACATTTTATGTCTTTGCGTCTGGTTTTTTTATTTTCTCAAACGGTGAATATGAAAGGGAGCATCATACCTTAAATTAGGTTGTAGTGTTTTTAAATCAAAAATAGCTAAGAATAGTTTTTCGTGACCAATTTATCGCAATTAATCATATGATTATTAAAAAAATTGTCAGAAAATCAGCCAAAGGGTTACAATATAAATACATATATTAAGAAAAACAATGTCGTCGTTTCTTCTATTAAAATGGTATTTGATCTAATATTATATATGAATAGATTTTATTTGAAGAATTTGATTATTATAATTAAATCGATTGTTGCATTGCATATTTTTGATTAAGCGAGTGGTGAAAACAGCAGCTGCAATGTGCTAATTGGATACCTCAAGAGTTCCCTCTTTTATAGGTAAAGAAGAAGTGCAACTTGGGTAGATATAATATTCAGTTGAACTGATCGACTTGAGGAACGACCTTATCATAGCAGGCTTCGTAGTAGTGTTTTGGGTTTAAAATTACTTTGCAACTAATACGTGATATGTTATGATAAAGACTTCGGTGAATATCAAATTTTCTATGGATATTTTATAGAGAACTGCTCTTGGTAACAAAACTGATCGATTTCATTCTATTTATAGAAAATCAATCGTAAATGTCAACCCTATTAACATTTCACATAAATATTCGAATTTGAAATACGTACAAATGAAATTGATTTTTCGAGGTAATTGCTGGTAAAAAACGCTGGCTTTTGGACACACAATATAAAATTATGTTTTACGTTTGGTGTCGGAAAATAATAACGCTTAATCGTTATCAAATCAATACATTAGTCGCATCAGGCTTGATCCACTTATTTATATACAAATATATCATAGAGAGCAAATGCATAATTATTTCCATTGTATAACATAATACATAGACGGCTGAATTTAAGTGAGACGTTTTTAGCCTTTTTACACAATGATCATATTTAGATTATGAATTAATTCATTTACGTGTTTCTAGAGACTAGTCTAGTGACAGGAGCCAGAGCTTCAATCAAAATTATAATACTAAATCATGCTATATATTTATCGCACCTATTGCACTGGAATATGGCGTGCCTTTTGCGATATTCGTCCATATAATACTTTAATGATAATGAAATAAAGTTTATTTTGTTTTCATGTTTCTATTGATATTCGAGTGTCAGAACCCTCAGCGTCTACAACATAATGGATTGACTATATAATTTTATATCACGCCTGCGCCTTCGCGCATTGCACAAAACCATAAACACTAAATTAAATTAAAATCACACACCGGAATACACTGTCGATAGTTGATTATCTTGACATATGAATATTGTAATGGCTATGTTGCTCAATGGTACTAAATTGAATTTCATTTGAGTTAAAATTAATTTACGATAAAATGACGTGATGCGGGACATCGCTGTAGTTCATATCATTTAAAAAGTATTTGTATATGTAAAAAAGGTTGTGAAATGATATAGAAATACTATTTATAAATTTTCATCAGCTTTGATTACTAAATACCGGAAGTAGTAATCACTGTCACGTACATGTTTTATTATTTTTTAGCGCTAAAGGAAATGGAGTTTCGCGTATTACACTAATGATAAATATATCATCTGAAATAAATACGACACTTAATTTGTTGAAGTATCTGATTATAATTATAATGTATTACCGACGTTTATCTACGCTGATTAAATTATTATTGGTCACGATTCATAATTTTGCCGAATATTTCATTCATTCGCGTCCGAAATAAATAGTTAGTCTCTTGTTAAAAATCGACAACTACAAATAGCTATAAATAAAATATACCTATTACCGAATAAATTTCGACACGCTTCCGCAAGCGGCCGGTCAAAATTTATTGTAGGTTCAGTCGAAGAGAAATTTCTCTCGAAATTGCACAAATGGTACTTCCGTATCACACGAGTGACCAATTAATATTATTTGATGGAATAAATAACGAGTGTAAGATTGACTATTATTTTTATTTTTTTAACCACGTCCACACAGAGTATATGGATCTCCACAGCGTGAAGATTTATTATCGTTTCAGTTACCTAAGTTTTGCCTATAATATACGCTAAATTAATAGAATATCTAATTAATTCTACCAATAATTAAATTAACTTTAAGCGTAAAACTATTTGAATTTTATAAACTTCGATGTGAATCATTATTTGTGACTAGTGTCATCTTTCAAAGTCTTCAAGCCATACGTAATAAGATGCAAATAATTGTTTGTGTTTAATGGTTGGCAAATCGCACAATTTTGATGCTATATTCAGAATTAGTAAAGAACAATTAGTATGCGTCTTTATTGTGAGCCATGTTCGTTCCCAATATGATGCATACGCTCTCCAAAATAATATGAAAACATAATTTGATTTTTTACGAATAGTGATGGGAGTCCAACGAGCATACAATCCTCCATCTTTAGATTTAAAAAAACAAATCTAAATGGTAGGTGCACCTGAGTATTGATTGATTGGAGAGATATTGCAGTTTTATTAAGTCGCCATATGCTGCAAGCAGTACAGTGGAAACTGCTCAGTGAGGCTTTCGTGACTGTTGTTGTAAGGTTAATTTCGGTTCAGTATCGTTTATTTAAACACTGTTAATACGTTGTTTCTTTGATTATATGTACAAGTGTGTATAAGTATGCAAATGTATGGATATAGAATAATAATGTTTAAGCATAATAGTTGAGAAAAATATGTTTGCAGCGTAGAACTGAGAAGAATAAAAGTGACTTCATTCAGCGGTGTATTGTTAATGACTGATAATTGAATCTAAAGAATAAGTTCTTGAAACATTTTCATTCTTGATTACGTCTTACTATTTTCATAAAAGAACCCAGACAGTATATTTCATTAAATAAAATTACCATGTTGGGAACGTAAAATTATAATTGTATTGAAATGTGTAAAGCCAAGTTAATTTTATCCGCATTTTAGCCATACAGACGGCGCTAACCAAGAAGGTTTTATTTTTACAATGACGCTAAATATTTTTCAAGTCGAAATAGCATCATACACAATAATATTACCTTCAAAACATAGCTCGCTTTGAACAAAGATGATTCAATTTTTAAAGAATATAATTTAAACATCCAATACTTCAATAGAGTATAAATACACTGCGGGCTTCTTTTGACAAATTCGCAAAATGCGCTTAACGTTTGCGAAAATTAACCTAGTTTCTAAAACACTTCGAATATTTAGATATTTTTTATTTATAGTACTTAACATTCTATGCATAATCAATTTATCAACA
Organism: Rhyacophila evoluta; assembly: GCA_022683975.1. Classification (NCBI taxonomy): domain Eukaryota; kingdom Metazoa; phylum Arthropoda; class Insecta; order Trichoptera; family Rhyacophilidae; genus Rhyacophila; species Rhyacophila evoluta. Next base: position 5,566 of record JAGVSQ010004466.1, read on the forward strand.
TCTCAATATTATATTACTGCCACAGCTTATATAATTATTACTTAAAACTAGGATAATGCTAATTTTTAATACTTGAGAAAAATGTGATGGAATCCTCATAGGCAGAAAGGAACTCACTTAAAATTTACGGAAATATTTTTTCTGATCTAAAAAAAGTAGCCCAAAGCAAATAAGACGATGTCGGTTGAAAAGTAATAGTCTAGGGTAGGATAATCCTAACACGCTTTGAATTGGTATGATGGGTGACGATATTTACGAAACATAGAGCGAAAAAGATTTCTGGTTTTCTAATAAAAATGTAGTAAAAGTCTTTGACTACAATTGGCAGTCAAAATATTTGTAGTATGAGGCACGGAACGCTCCGAGTCCAGCAGATAGCCACTAGAGTACACAATCACGTAGTATTACGGGTCCCGCAGGCTAAGTGTTAAAATAATAGTAGAGCCTTCAATAATAAATAATAGGATTGTCATAGAGTCTGATTACAATTATTGAAGAATATGCGTTGTAAATTGATAATGATCGATACGATAACTTTTATTGTTACTGTAGAGTGTTTGCATAATATTTATAGGTGATAAAACAGTGATTATATTATAAAAAATATAATAATATATGCGTCGAAAACCTTGGGTCATATGTAGCAGCAGGTGATTCGCGGAAAAGTCAACGAATGGAAAACAAACATCGCTCGGCATTGGGAAAAGTGTGTTGACTCACGTTTTGTTAGATAAGACGTATTTGATAAAAGGCCCGCTTGTGGGATATCTTTGAAACTTCAATGGAACCGATGGGCCAACGTACGTGGAAAGGTCGCGATGTATTCAATGTACTTATATCCGAAGAATACAACCTCATTAGGAACATATATTTACTTTTAAGGTATCCGTTAATGTAAGGATGGTATTGATAAAGTATACCATAGATTGATGTATCAATGTCTGTCAAGTGTTTAAATAAGGCGACATATTAATTAACCTATTTATTATGACTATCGACAAATATAATGTCACACACTTATATATAAATATACAAAAGATGGGAGCTCCTTATCAATATAAGTAAAGCACAAGTAAAATTAAACTAAAAAAAAAAAAAAACGGTTTGAATTAAATCCAAGAAACTTTGTTACACTTTTTCAACATTAATTTAATGATAAAAATAGGCACTGTTTTCACATTCCATATCATTATACAGTTTTCATAATATGATTTATTATTATATGTATTAGGATGGTGCACTAATAAATATGATAATAAGTAAACTGTTTTCGATTTAGACTAAATATTTATTGGAAAATGCATTCTTATAATCTAATTTTTAAAAATGTATGCCGAAAATACGGTAGACGGAATTTTCCACTGATTAAATACAGTCACAAATAAAACCACTGTATCTATTTATAATTAAGGTTTATTTGTACTTTTATGCTATTCAATACCTCCATTGTAGTATGGCCGATAACTAGAATTATTTTTGAAGAAAAAAAAATTTTTTATCTACATTTTTCATCGGATCGCCTAGGATGACACTTTTGGGGAACTTACGGTATGCGCATGAAAGATATTTATATATAGATTGAAGAAAAATATGAAACTATCAAATAACATACAGCCTAAACCATCTATCCATATCGTAATTTCATAGGAAAACTCATATCGGGTGTAGAAAGGAAAGCAACCCACACTTTATAGAAGACACAAAAAACGTTTATTTAATGTTATTGAGCCAAATTCAAAATATTTAATAGACAAACCTTGAATAATAGCACGAAGGCAAACCGGTGTCTTATTAACCCAATCTGATATTAGCTATATACGTAATTTGAGAAAAAATTATACAATTCATTGATAGGAGTCCATTTTCCTAGACGTAAATTTCACAGGACTTCTTTTTTTCAAACTTAAATAATAATTTTTAATAAGCACATTATTTTCTTTTGATAGAACGTGTATTAAGTTGTATAAGCAATAGAGAGAAAACTATTTTGAAAAAAACTGAAGGTTACGTCCAGTTTTTTTTCTACAATCGATGTGAATTTTCTTTGAATATTAATATCATTACCTGTTTTAGAGATGTATGATTCTCCCACCGATCAAGTGACACTATGAAATAAAGTATTGACAGACCCGCAAAACTATAGATACATTAAATGTAAAACCATTGTGAGCGACAATATAATGTTTTAAAATCTTCCCGTAAACTTAATACCAATACGTTATTAATACAATATATTGCAGCTTCTTTCAAAATTTTATACAAATGATGTTGAGCCTGGTGTAATACCATGTATAATATCTTCATATAATAACGTACGTATAATTGGACATATGCCAAGCCCTTATTATAGTGTCTATTACTTCGTAGATTATTGTAATATATTATGCATTAATATATTCATGAATCGATGGAAATTATTAATTTTGTCGCGTGCGTGGAAGCGATGCTGGCGACGACAGCATGTAGTCAAGACAATATTGATATGCAATACAAACAACGTACGATTCCTGTAAACTTAACATATTATTCATTTACAGGTCGCATATAAGTAGTCTGACCATATTTATTTGTAAAAAAGGGACATTTGAATGCCGAAAACGGGACGGGGCTACATTACATAATTTAATCATATTTTGTACCCATAACTTGTGCTTTATTATTAAAAAAAAAAAATAATTAGATTAAAATATTAGGTTACATTGTATTAATCGTATTCGATCTTATAATTTGTTATCAGAAATGAGGAAAGTAGTTCCAAAGTGATCTTATTACACTATTTAAAAATTGAAGGTTTGTATGAAGGAACCACATAGCATTTTTTTCAATGTTTGTTTTTGTTTTCAATATTTTCGAAAAGATTTTGTGCTTCTTTTGTACACAAATTTTCACCTTTAAATTTTGGCATAGTGGAATAAGTCAACTTTGGAACTACGCCAATCAAATGTTTTCAAAATATATGACACAATATTGTCTTACTATTAAGAAAGTCCAATATCAATTAATGTAATAAAATGTATTTTTTGTAGAAAAAATCACCACCAATTTATACGCTCAATATAATTTTAGCACGATGTTGATGGTTATTGATACAAATTATACGATTTTATAATCTTAAAGAAAAATTATAGTTACAGCCATGTAAAATAATAGGACAATATTGTCATTTTTAGCAGACCAAAAACGTGGGCCGCATGGATTATGATAAAGAAAACGATATTGTCCCATTAAAAACAAAACGTATGGTCAGCCTACCCATAAGGTGAATACAAAATATTGCGTATCTAATACTTATACCACGTATCCAACATCTACGGACATAGAAATTATCTAAATAATACGCGTCGTGAAAAGTTTATATTTCATTATTTTTACTGTAAAAAGACTCACTTGAGATATCGTCGGTTAAACTAATTGATTGGTGAAATTTATAAACGCATCGTTTTACATTTTCTAGTAAATCAGTTGAAATATTTCAAAGGACAACGATAGAAAGTTGTGGGCATGTGCGTCGCAGCGGAACGGGCGTGCATGTTATTAATGCCTGATGATGCGCGGCACGTGGCAACAAATGCCTCGTCTCTGAATGACAAATCACATTTACATAACTTAGTCGAGCTGCATTATGTTAACAACGCTCCGTGAATAGAACATTATAGAGCTGTACCCACACACGAGGTGAATTTATTCAGGCGAACTTAGTGTAGGAACGCAATTAAATTTGACCTTATGAATAACTCTATGATATGATAAAAACCTTACATTCGTAAAGTTATGATTCATGCAGTGATAATCTCAACTCACAAAGTGAAAGTCTTAATATAAAGCCTTTGTTGTAATTCTTCTTTGCGGCAATTAAAGATCGACATCAGTTTTTATCGATACCATGATAGAAAAGGAATTCTTGGTGACTTGACGCTGAAATTTCATTGCTCTTACAATCTGCGTTATTAAAATGTTTTTCCCTCTCTATTATATAATTAATACTCGAATATATCCCACTTTGCTATATAGAAATCATATAGAAAACAGGGTTATCACCGACATAATTTACTATTTTAAGTTTTAAGAATATATGATCGATTCTAATATCGTCGTTGATAAGAAAGTTATAGTAAGCAATTTTTTTTTTCAAAATCGACCTTTTTTTACTAAAATGAACTGATATATCGAATATGCATATTTTAAAATTACAATTTACTACCTGATCTTAATACACAAACTATTGAGTGTGAGCGGAGGACTAATAATAAGAAATATTAATTAATATTCCATCATTGAAACTTCTTTGATTTATACAATTAAAAATATTTTCAACTAGCTATTAAGGTCAGCAATAGAGAGCTGATAAAGTGTTTGGTAAATAGGGATTAATTTTATCTTAATATTCTCTAGAGGGGCTGTTATCTTACTTAACAAAAAAATACCGCCCTTAAAAAAGGTTTAATTAAACTGATATCATTATTTGTAGTGTATTTTGTCTACCGCCGTCTGCGGTTCTTTATAACCGACTAACTTTTAAAGATAACTTGATCAGTTGGGGCGGTTATAGGCTGCGTAATAAGTTTCGAAGAACGTTTTCACATTTTTTTATTACGTCCACTCCAAAAGTGTAGCATATTAATCTCAACAGAATGAATATGACCATTTCAGAAATAGGAGACTTACTTTTCAAACTAATTTTACGATAGTTGGTTATTGGCATTCAGTCCCACATCGGATTTTTTAAAATCCTACAGTTGTGCGATTTGAATCCTCAATCTCTGACTTTGAAACGCACACGCCAGCCCCTCAAATACCGATGAGAAATGATGATACACTTGCTTTCCCCTCCACCACCCGCCACGTTTCCACACCCATTATGTGGACGTATACCGTGGCGCAACGAACATGTGGTGCTCTTCATAAGTGCCAGGAGTGTCTCGGGAATAGCTTTCCAAGACCTCGGTTGGCGTACACTAGAGTGTGCGTGATTCCTATTCTAACTAATTATACCCTGTTAATATCTAGCTTTGTGAAGAAGAGTTCTTCTCGTTCGTCGTAAGATTTTGCAAAAATTTTAAAAGCTAGAAAATTATCATTCGTAGGATAATTATGATACAATTGAGTGATTAATTTATTCGTTGGTTTGCTTTCCTTTATCTAAGTACTCACGGCATATGTGCTTTAGTGTTACCAATGAACAACGCCTTTCAAAAGTATAAGAGAGTATCTCAAACTACTAAAAGTTAGGACGACATACATAAAAGTGTACATGTAATTCCAATTTTGATGTATGCTATCAAGCTTTTGTGTGGAACTAAACTTTTATTAAGCGTTGTCAATACACTGAATTTTAAGTTTGTAAACTGTTCAGTAGAAAGTTAGGCTATATTTAATTGATTGTCAAAGCTCTATTATTCCAAACTGAGAAAGCCTCTAGATAAAATGAATAATTTCGGCTAAATCTACCTAGTTGTCCTGGATTATCTCTCGACGCTCTCTGAATTTTTAAAGAACAAAATATTTTGTCTAGCAAAAAGATAAAATAGAAATAAATAGATGTAATAACTTAAATGCATCTTAAAGGAATGACCGTCTCGTTGTGAAAAGTCTTGAGCCCGTGCCAACGAGACGCAGACACTGCTCGCATGCGCGTCGATTCTCGATGACATTAATAACATTTCCAACGTGACATGTTTGACGTAAAATGCCAACAATGGATGGCACAGGATGTCATGCTACGTGAGCGCTGATTGCCCATTCAGAATGACCGTCCAACTAAAACATGATAACATTCCCAAATCATCGTTGATAGAAAAATATGGAGTATTTACATATTATGCAAATATATATGAATACATACATATCGAACGGTTTCAATGAATAACAGTTAGTAAGATTTCTATGACGTGAATGAAATTTAATGTTCTTAAATATCATTAAAAACGTTTGAAGTTGTATTGGGGACAATCACATTAAATAGCAAAAATGTCTTACGGGAAATATATAATAAAATAAAAAAAACATAATTCGCTTCTGGATCTCACCTGATGACAATGAGCGACCTCCCAGGAAGCTGAAATTCAATCGGCCCAAGGAATACTAATGGATTGGGAGACATTTCCTTTTAACAAACACTAAAATATCCCTTAAAAATATTTCGAATTATCACAAAACTTTCGTTATAGTTTTAGGATATACAAAATTTAGCGAACAAACTCTAAATGAAAGTCTAAAAATTCCACAAAAATGTCATACTCAATGAAGTGTGCATAAAGACATGCTAACGTCATTGTATTGAAAGTTTAAAGCATCCACATCAGTAATTCAATTAATAAAATAATGGTAATATACGCCTGCACATAGTGCGCGAAATCTATTGTTATAAATTGTATGACAAAACGGACATCGTGCAGGACTTTGCGAAACTTCAAATAACTTTGAAAGTATTTACAAAAAAAGATTTTTAAAAATTAGTAGACAAAAAAGCCTAACTTATAACTCATCCCTTTTGCTTTCTCGATAGCAAAAAATATAGTAGAAATAGCCTGCTATATATTCGAGATTTGTCTAGGCTACCTTTTTGTCTCCATGGTAGCCGAGAATTTTCCGTGCATGATTTGGAGCAGGAGATTGTGGGTTAGATTTCCACAGCTGCTGCATTTAAAAAACTTCAAATATGCAAGGCGGAATGCCCAATTGATTGACAATCAATTATCGTGAAAAAAATCTATCAACATTAGTCTTGACCACGCGGAAACCCATACATAAAACTCAATTTCTGCAGTACTCATCTTCACATTTTTGAGATCTATAATATACCAACCAATTTCGCAGCTCACATGGTATAAAAAAAACAAAAAATAACTAATTATTAATATTTAAATCACGCTAGCAGTGAAAGAATATTATTTTGCTTTTTATTAATCAATACACTTTATTATTTCTATATAGAAATGCATTAATATCAGTTCTGACGCAAGAAAATTCGTCTGATAATAATAATTAAAAAATACTTTCGATAAAAATGAAACTAAGAAATAATAAAAGATAATACGTTCCCCGCGTTTGGACATAAAATGAGATTATGCCGTACGAGAATTCCTATATCGGTAGATACGGGAGATAACATAACGCCTCGAATAAACATTTACGATCATAATTTAACGTCGAACGACTGGCGGAAGTAAGAAAATTATATTACGTACTACCAAACCCCTTGCACAATTTCTTCAAAAGCAAAAATTATTAACTAATAGAAAGGTAACTTCCGATATTAAAAAAAACACTTTTCTTACTGTCTTCTCCAATAAACTGTCCATTAAATATTTCAATCTATTGTTATTAAATCCACGCGAATGTGCATCATAATTTTTATTTCATGGGCCATTGAAAAAGTCGATTGAAATGATTTTTAATACATCTTACATAACTTAGAAATTAATACAAAAATAAATTAAAATAACAATAAATGTCTTCGTTCACCATTAAATTATTTTGAATTATGAATTTACCGATAGGTATATACCGTTAATAAAGATCTATAACACACACATATATATTTATATTTCGTAAGAAGTCCATAAATTTTAGATTTCTGGCAAAAAATATATTTTTTATTCTAATAATAATAATATTTCTTTATAAATAAAAAAGTTTCTTTAAACTTTTTCAATTTTTCGCCTTTCAGGTTGGAAATCGTTGCTCTAAAATATGAAATAATTAATTGAAATCGAGCCTACATAGCCAATTGTTATTTACGATAGTTGGAAGTAAAAACTGCTAACTAAGTACGTCACACTATACAAGTATATTATGCCTATGTTAATAGGTATATTCTTATATATGGTAAAATAGTGATTATTATTAATAATACATATAAGAATCTAAAATGAATTGACAGTATTAACCAAAGCGTTCATCTTTATCACATTATAAGATATTTCTTTGTTGTTTGAAGTCTAAGTCTAAGTCTAAAGTAATTTCTTAGTGAGGAAATGATTCATATGCAATTCTGTGTTACCTCACCTTTTATAGGCCGGTAACCATCCAAAGGAAAACAATCTTCGCATAGAATCCAATGAGGCGCGTAATTCGCAAAAGGCAAGGATGCAGTCTGTGTGCATCGCTGCAGTTAACATCGAATGCGCATTGACTATAGACATCAACATGAAAGCTAGAGGGCAAGGAAATGTGATAATTTGATTTCGGTCTTGCATATTCGTTATAAAAATAACAGATTTAGCTGCATATTTTAAACATGTATACGTTTTGGAGATATTATATTGGAAATAATTATAAAACGAAGAAACTTCGTAACAAAACGTTTATGAATTTATGTAATTAAGATAAACTCAAAATAGGATTGAATCTACGGTAAATGCGGTGATATAATTAATAAGCAGGCACGCTTTAGTGCCAGAAGTCTTGGGTTCGAATCTCGCAGATGCAAAAGGGTTGTAAAACAATCAAAGATTCAGAGTTGGATGCCCGATGAGTAAAGCGGTTGGCTGATAATCAATTCTTGAGAAGATTGTCATTGAATTCTTGTCAAGATTCAGATTATGGAAATTCATTGCGACTGTGGAAAGAAAAAAAGACGTACCCCTCAATTTTTTAAAATAGCTTTTATTCTATGTTCACAACGTATACGCGTTTTATCAAAAGAATATACGCTGAAAATTCCGAATTGGCATCAAAATTTAGTTTCAAAGTTTGAAAAAAAAATGACCTGTAAAATTTGACTTTGGCCCAAAATCATCAAATTAATAAACATTTTTTGTCCCTCCTGTAAAATTTGTTCTATGAGTGTTACGTCTTTTTTACTTTCTACGGTCGATTCGCGTCACGTTCGACTCAGACAGATCACCATACAGCTTAAATAAAATATTCACAATCAATATGTTCACCAAAAACTCAGGAACAAATATGTATTTTAGATGTTTATTCAATGTATCGAATGTGGTTGATGGCTTTCCGGTAAATTTTTAATATTTATAGATCTACCATTATATATCCTCGCGTGCTGGTAAACCAGTCTAATTTCTTTACTCTGTAAATGTGCTATTGATTCCACTAAATCTACAAGCAATCAAATTATGAAGTTAGTATTCATAGCCGTAGTTTAGGTTTGTTAGAGCACATGAATATTCGAACAAGGCTATTTTATTGTAGACTTACGAGTATTTGATGGACACAATTATGTATATGAGCTTTTTTGACCTTTATACGAATGGTTTTTGTACCTAGAAGCGTAGTTTTATTGCCTATTTATAGGTACAATTAGTCACAGTTGTGAATGACTTGTTGAACGTCAATCTAAATCAAGTAACACATATTTGTAAGCGAATTAATTCTGTTACTAACATTTAAGGTATCGCCAACATATTTTTACACCTTGGCATACAAAATAGTGTATTCTTCTGGTTTTGTGTAATTATTTTTAACGTGTTATATAGCAAAGTGCTTCGTTCATATTTTCGATATGAGCGTATTTACGAAATTGCTGTAGCGATGAAATCGCAGGTTCTTTCTACTGTAACCCGATATATTCTCGGGCACGTGATTCCGGCGCCGCGCCTTTATATTGGAAAATATAACATTACGCATTGTGTATTATTTTCAACAAAATTCCCGGAAAGCTAAACGTGAAGATAATCGCAACTGACCACAAGTTGAATGGCAATAACCTCAATTTTATGGTGTGCAGTATGTAATTAATATAATAGTACATGTACTTACAACTACAAGTTAAATTGTGATTCAACATGATATTATAATTAAATTATTATTAAAGATACTTATATTAAAGGAATGTTAAATTTATAATCATTAATTTAATTATAATTATAAGATGAAACAATTAATATATGAAACGTGATCATAAAAGGTTCAAAGATATTAAGTGATAAATTGAGAATTTTTGTTACGAATTTTGTATATTGATTATATCTTCTGATGTCAATAACTTCATACATAAATAAAATAAACCATACTTTAATAAATCCTGCTCTAAGACAAAGCACACTTCCAATGTGAAGATATCATTCATTATTGATTATTTAGAAGCACCATAAACACACAGTTACAAATAAGCACGAAACTGAGGCTAAATCACTTGACAGACTGTTTGAAAACGATTGGTCTTTAGCCATTCACTCATCATGAATGAATGAATTCAAATATTTATTAGTAAAAACTGGATTCGAAACCGCAAACCATGACATTTTCTGAAGACTACTTAACTAAGTAATCATATATTATGTAGTCGTTATAATGTAACATTTTTCAAGAACTATTGTGAGAAGTTAGTAGTCAAATAAATTACCAAAGGATTGCCATTTTCGCTTATTTATAATGGGGGAAATCATAGTCAAATAAAATGTCGAATAATTCGTAATAATAGTAGAAACGGCAGCCAAAGAAAGGAGTGGAAGCAGATTATACTATACATAATTTATTAACCCTTTGAGTAGAATAGACGTACATGTACGTCTATGCGCGTCTTGTTTTCAAAACCATTTTTTTATTTTTTAATAAAATGTTATTATTTCTTTTAATATAAATACTAGATAAATCTTTTAATAATATATGACAGTTTAAAAGCATATCATTTATTTTTTAGGCTTGCAATACGTAAACATTACGAAAAAAAGAATAAAAAAAGAATTGAGTTCAACATTGAAAAATTCTCGTATGCTCTTTTGATAATTATTGTGTTTTGCCAAGAAACGAGAGAATATTTATATTGCTGTTTACAGAAAGACATAATATATCACAAAAATCAGTCGTATGCGTTTTAATTCGTTGTCAAGTACTACCTTGATTCTGAAATGGGAGTTGTAATGTTATAAACATTCTTACCAATTTAGAATAACGTTTCAGTTTATTTTGTTCGTTGTATGGAAATAAATCAGCATTGTTTACAAATCGGCATATCGAATTCGATTGATTTTATGATATGAGCTGAATTGATAGCGGTGAAAGATTTTAGTGTTTAAAATGTGTGTACATAAAAAATAACTCACTAATGAAAGGGTTGGGATGTTTAATGCGTACATTCATGAAACATTCATAAACCAACATTACACAAATTACTTCGAATCCAATGAGAAGCATTTTTATCTAAACACAGTACCTAATTGAATAGTTTTGTAAATTCCAGTCACATATAAACGTCTACCTTTTTAAATAGAGACATGTTATTATCCGCTCACAAATATTTAGTATTTAGTATCTTAAGACAACGGACCATCCTGAGATAATGAAATATTATTTACGGCACGACATGTTTTTATTCTAAATCATTTAGTGGGAGTCGTTATGGACAGTATCGAGTCTAGACTTCACGGTGCCGAGGAGATATTTTTACAGATAACTCGGGACATAATTCGGAGACACGCGTTAACGTTTTGTTCTTAGGATGTAACAAAAAATATGCTAGACACTATGAACGGACATTGTCAGTGGATGAATATTATAATCATAGTGTATTTTAGATGAAAAATGTGATTAATTTTCTATTTTCTTCAAGGCAACTGGTACTTACATAAATATTAATTACAAATTAAATTAATTGAATACGTAACCAATTGAGTACAAACTGTTATATTTAATTAATTATAAACAATTAATTTAAGATTGCATGTCTAAATAACTAGTATGATTACAAAAACAGCAGTTATATTAAAATCACTCTTTATGAATGTGTCTGTCTATGCAGAAGATTTTTTTACATATTTTAAATGTGTGTTGATATTTATTTCATCAGAAGATAGTAAGTATCAATGATAGTAAGATCATTGCATATCTTATTTTATGGTTTGAAAAATCTTGTCTGAAATGGTATTTAGCTCCATTTACATAGTACATTTTTTAAATCGTGCCCACTTTGAGATGATGTGAATATTTATCTTAACCAATTATCTTTCACGAGGATTCGTTATAAGCAGTATGTCTAAACTTTTCTAAATTTCCATATTGTGTATTAAGAGCTTAAAAGCAACGATTCTTTCCAGAATTTTGCATGGTGGCCGGCGAAATACGCGAGAAAATGTGCAAAAAAAAATAAATTCTTCATCATCTCACGTTAACATCGACAATTAAACTAAATCTTAACTCAAAATTTCTATTAGAAAAGAAACGTATGGTGTATGACTCACATATGAGTCTACAGCACCAACCGATATTCTATCAAGACTCATATATGAGTCCACGGTTATTAAGCTGTTAATATATATATATCAATATATAAAATCATAATATGCTTATTTTTATGCAACTACGCTATATGCACCTGCGATTTCCGGTACCAAGAGATTATAAAGTTTAATATTTAAATACAAATTCATTGTTTACAACAGAAAAAAATGTACAGCACTCATTCCAAAATATGAATGAACACTGGCAATATACGTCAAACGTTATCACTATGTCATAACATACATTTTCAAAATAGGATGACGACAAGAAAAAAGAGCATAAAAGCTGCACAGAAACCGTTTCCGCTAAATCAGGAACATTTTCGACTTAAAACGAAATCAAACAATAGGCACATATCCAGACGCACGTAAGAGGAGCCAACCCCTTTTCAATACATCCGTTGATGATTGCGATAAAGCTGTTTGAATATTATTTTTTCTCTTGTCAAAATCGAGACAGGGTTTTCGACTTCGACTGGCAAGTGCTCGTAAAGATTTGTTGTTTTTTTCGCAGTATCTGATCCTCAGTTAGCGACTGTCTGGGGACACCAGAACAACAAAAACAAAAGTAATGCAACGGCTAAAAGCTTTTTTATACACGCTGTGCTTTTAGAATGGCCCTTATCAAAAAAGCTCAAAATTTTATATACCTTTATGCAATATAAACGGTTTATCGATTTATTATTTTAAAAAATAATCACCAAGAATGACAAACAGGTTGTAAAATCCAAGATTAAGTAATAATTAAGAACTAAAACAATATGATATCGTTAGAAATGAGTGCGAGGGGATAGTTCCAAAGTGAACTTATTCCACTATGCCAAAATTGAAAGAACGATATACCATATAGCATTTTTTTCAATGTTTATTTTTGTTTTCAATATTTTCGAAATTGATCTTGGTTACTAGTTTATAAGATATATGGTTATTCTATACAGAAAATACTAGTTCAAAATCTTCATTTTTGAATTTTGGTATAGTGGAATAAGTTATCTTTCAAACTACACCCCTCAAATGCAAGTAGACTGTAACTAAATACGACTACATACTACATTAAAACTTATAATATTTCACAAAGATTCGCAGCAAAAGTACGTTATAAGTAATATTTGTGTATACAATCAAGTTGCATAAATGCATTTAAGAAGTGAACTATGGTATAATAAATAATCTGTGATAATTTAATATTTTATGCTCCGAAAGGATTATTGAATGAAGGATTTCTTAAGCCGCATTAGATGTGTTCAGGACCCTTAGAACGACCTATTCAATTTTTTGGGCTTACGTTGCTGAGCTTACAAAAGTTTGAATTCGTCTCGAATTGGTTAATATGATGAGCCGTTGACGATGAAGATACGTAAGTAACAGAGATTCCTTAAGGTATACTGTACAACGCTTACACGTTTCTATTTTGAAGAGAAAAATGATCTGTAATGAGGTGAGTTGTGTATTTAATAAAATAGACTACATAGGCGAAACACACGTAATCAGTGCCGCGCCTTAGATAGGAGGCGCCCCCCTTGTGCAAAATGTTTTTTACTAATAACTTTTAAATCATATTTTTATTTTTACAATTAAATAGGTTAAACCCAATAGATTAATGATTTTTTTTTTGCTAGTTAATTCCATTATAT
>JAGVSQ010004467.1:0-19377 GCA_022683975.1 Rhyacophila evoluta
TTTAAAATCAATTTCCATCAAGCACCATCAGTCGAAAATATTAATTATTTATTTTGTGTATAAAATGCATTTGAAAGTTTATTATTATTGAAGTTAGAGGTATTGAAATAGTAACATTGTTGTACACAATATATATACTGTCAAAATGAATTGTAAATAGATTGTATGAAAATACAATTACGTCATGCAACTTTTTAATTTGAAAATTTGAATGCAATTTTTCATTAATTTTGATAAACGACGTAAGTAGCTTACTTTTGATTGTTTCAACTTTATAGAAATAATATAAAATCGTAATTCTATTTTTTCCATGTCCGTTCCAAAAGGTGTAGTATATGGAACTTTGCATGGTGAAGACATGTCTTAACAGTTTTGTTTTAGAAAAAATAATTGCCAATGGCCACCGAGTTCTGCATTTGATTTGAAAATAATAATACAGACGTGGAAATCGAATCCGCATTTCCAGATGTAGAGCACGAACGTTCAAGCTTTACGCTATCGGGGAGACAACACTTTCTAAGCATAGTCATGTTCATGAGCTGTGTACCTGGATTGTATTTTGTAATAAGTATTTGCTTGTAACATTTGGAGTTATATTACTTCACTGAAATAGATGTTAACGTAACAAAATCATAAACGTTATTGATGGCTTGTTTATCCATTATTTAAATAAATTTATTTTGTATGATTATCGCCAGTAACTCAAGCAACACTTTCACGTTTGCTCCGAAGATTTTACATCAATCTTCATAAAGGCCTTGTTATTTGTATACAGGTTGCTATTCCTCAAGATGAATATTTAAGAAACGTAAATTTACGAAATATCGCATTAAATATTACGAGAAGCAATGTTCCGCGAATAATCGTGATGTAACAAAGACGATGATGGACGCAACACGTGAACATATTTATGACAATGTATATTGACTATTATTATTCTATATTACTAATTTAACTTCATTCAAACGAACGCCACAATACAATATACTATTATGAAATTAGTAAATTAAGAAAAAAACACCTTTTTACTAAATATAAATTGTTCATGACAAAGCAATACCTCGTATACCAAATAAAAAATAGAAATGGTAAAAAAGTCAATATCATTAAACAAATTTTCTGTATTTTGTAATAACAATGATTAGAGAGAGCTTTCGTTTTATATAAAATTAGTGTCGTGAAGTTTACAAGGTATTGCATTATCGTGAGCGAAATATATAAATTTATTAAAAAAATTAAATGTATATTAAAATAAGTATATTCCATCAATCGTTTGCAAAAATCAATACGGCATTGATAATAAGCATCGTTAATTAACTTCATATAGCAAAGATTGAAGTGGTTGAGACACATGCTGTGGATGCCCGGGAAGAAACTCATTCCTGCATACTATTTATTCAGATTAACGAAATTATGGTGGCAAGAAAGACATTTTTTACTTTCTAGACCTATTTTTTAAATGTATCTTACATTTTTATCATTTCAGCGAATTTTTTTTTTCTTTGGATATAGGTCCTTCTGAAAAACGGTACGCCTTGGCTAATTTGATTAAATGTGTAATAGTTAATCTAAATTGATTGTTTGGTAAATGTCATGAATATTTTTCATTTAAAAGAAGACACCGTATACCTACATGCTTATTTCATGGAAAACCTTGAGCGTTCAAAATTGACGTATACAAATAATAATTTATGTTAGAAATCCGATCTTCTCACATTATTTGGTTATTATTATTTACTCTAGGGGTTATTCTTTAATCCGTAGCATAAAATTGGATGACCATTATTTTATATAAGTGGCTATGGAGCAGTCATAAATCTCGTGGGCTTTGAAGTGTTAACCGCAAGAGATGAGGCCTCCGCACTCTCCTGCCTTTTTATTAAATTAACCCTTCTGATCCGGATTATGATTAGAGAAGCTACTTTATACGATTGTTTTTTTTTGTCATAAGCTACGAGCTTAAAGAAGAAGAGGAGAAAATGATTATTTTAACTAGCATTTACGCTTTACAAATCGATTTTATAAAGGTTGGACTATTATGTTTAATTATTAATTTTACGGCTCACTTAAAACGTTTATTTAAATATCCTTACAAAAAATATAATAAAACCAACAAAACATGCTTTTATATTTTTAATACAACTGTAATATCATATAATATTTGCGTTATTATTTTATTTTTAACCAGTAAATATGAAGGGTATATTTGCAAAGTGAACTTATTCTACTAAGCACAAATATAAACGAGAAGAATTGGAATTTTTTTATATAGTTGATATAGCATGTAAACTAGTAGAAAAAAATCGATTTCAAAAACATGAAAACAAAAATAAGCATCAAAAAAGGTGTTAAGGGTATTTGGTTCTTTTATAAAAAATACCCTTTCAAAATGTTTGACATTTAATATTGGAACAGTGGAATAAGTTTGCTGTGTAAATATATCCCTCGAACTTTTATAATAATTTGCATTTATGATTCATTTTATATATCAGTGTTGTATATTACCAAACTAATTTTACTGTTTACTTGGATATGGAATTATATAAAAGTATAATAATATATCTTCCCGGTAGCGTAGAGGTTAGCGTACGCGCTTAAAGATCCGAGGAATGGAAATTCGATTCCCACATATGTTGGATTTAAAAAAATCCAAAAATGCAGGACTGGATACCCATCGGGTTAAGCAATTTTCTGGCAAACAATTCTCGTGAAAAAATAATATGTCAATACATGTCTTCACATTGCGGAGATCCATATACTTTCGGAGTGGATCTGTTCACAATGTGTAGATCCATATGCTCCACTTTTGGAGCGAACATGGTAAAAAAGAAGAAGAATTATAATATATATTATTTCTTATAAATCGTACGAATTATTTAATCGATGTTTAACAACTATGCTATAAACAATATGCTATTACTCTAAATTCGTATTAAATATGAAATAATTATTTAATTGGAATTTGATATTTTTTCAGGAAATAATTAAAGAAAAATATCTACGTATAGACTTAAAATGTTATCTGTATCGAGTGATTAATTTTTGAGATTTGGAAAATTTAATAGTTATACGTATATCAAAACTTTATTACTCAGATTGGTTGAAAGATCCACGCATTGATGTGTTAAATTTTCAAAAACATCATATTTAATGTTATTTCGTGGAACTCGGCTATAAAAAAGGTAAGGAATCGGTTGATTAAAATTTCAATCTAGAGCCGACTAAAATAATATACCTCCGAATTGCTTAATTTAATTTTCAAATTAAATATTGTTTTTCAGTAGTAGTTACGTACTGTTTTTTTTATTAAGTGTTGTTAATATTTAGGTATTCAATAAAAATGTTTTTTATTTTATAGTAGGCTTATAATTTAAGTTTAGATGATTTGAAATTTGACAAATCTTTATTAAATTTGGAAGAAAGTTTTTTTGTGTATCGCTGTAAAATTTAAAATACAGTTTTTGTTTTGTACAATATATTTTGTGCGTGCAAGAATACAATATGAAAACATGAACGAAAATTAATCTTCTCATAAATATTGAAAACAATTCTGTAGGACATGGAAATTAACAATTTTACATCATATCATGTCAACTAAATGTTTCTTTAGTTTTAAGTATTTTATATTGATGTTGATTAGCATTGTAGATATTACTCGAATGGATTTTAATTTGGTTAATGCTTTTCTTCGTGTTGATGGCTGTGATAAAAAAATCTTTTGCAATTACTAAGTTATTTTGATAAAAGAAGTATGATAATGCATTTCGTTAACGCCAAATAGTTGCAGATAAAGTTTTAAGCGATACAGTTATAAAAATCTGGCAGAGTAGGTGGAACGCGTCGATTAAAGGCAGGTAAACATAAATGTTTTTTCCAAATTTTAAATTGTGCATGGAGATAACTAAGCTGTCTCCAAACCACTTTATTAGCCGATTTATTACAGGGCGCGGTGGTTTTGCCGCCAAGCTATCTCAGTTTGACCTTGTTGAGTAGCCAACATGTCATTGTGGCTGTCCAGAACAGGATGCTAATCACATTCTGTAAGAATGTCCAAGAATGTATACAAAGCAGGAAGAGTTATTCAAGTCAATCCAACCAGCTGTTGGACCAGTCGGGTCATTCGACTTGGTTACCACAAGGGCGAATTTCATTACTTTTAAAAAAATTGCGGCGTTATCCAAGCTAAAGCCAAAGTACGTTGTATCAAAATAAATTTAAGAAAAAAGCCAAATTTTGTTTGCATTTTTAAAATGCGCTGTTCTTTTATAATCAACCGTCTACAATTACGACAATATTAATACAATATTCAATAATAATATTATCTCTTTTTGGGATGATATCATATTCATGTCACATATTCTTCAGCTACTTTTTCAATATTATACTATATTGTTCTGCAGAAATCAAGATCAAGCAATTTTGGTCATCAAACAGTCTTCTAATATTTTTTCCAATATTTACACTTTCACTCCATTTTGTTCGTTACAATGAGGTCCTTTCTATCATGGTTCTACTGCATGTTTATATATTTTTTTACAAAGTAGTTGGTTGACTGTCAGAATATCAATTAATCCGTTGTATATTCAGTCCTTAATTTGTAATTTTTTTATACAGCTGTGAGAGTTGAACGTATAGTCTTAGGATCCGACATGCGTGATATTAGCAATAAGCAAATGGCAAGGAGAATTATTTATTTTTTAAAACTTAGTAAAACAACATATGCACAGAAATTTTCTTAACAAGACCTAAGACAAAAAATTAATAATTAAAACAAGAGAATACTATTTTAAAAAAGCATAGTATTTTTAAATAAATAATAATTATACAATGTGAAGATTTGAAACAAATAATTTTTAAGTAATTTCGAAATTAGTGACTATCAAAAAAAACATAATACGTCTTGCATTTCTACTCAAATATTTATACGAATTGTAGAAAAAGACTAAAATAAATACTGGTATTTACCTATTTCATAAAAACTTATTTACCATTTTGGAATGTGTAAGTTTAGCAAAACTTTTATTGTTATTTAAATACTTACCAATATTTACGGTGTTTTCTATTTGAAATTCAATCCTGTAAATCTTCTTTTAACGTAGTTAAAGTCGAAACGTCGATTTTTTTCAGCAAATAAAAGTGCACAAAGAGAATTGATATATGATTCATTAATGGAAAAGAAAACGAGAAAGTATTGTGAGAGGGTTTTTCTTTTGTCGTACCATTGAAAGAAAACCTTCAGTCGACGAGCCAATACATTAAACATAATATAAAATACCCGAAGATAATCTTAAAAGTATATAATGAATTGAATATATGTCATGTTCACAATAACTAAAACTATGCAAATTAATCAATTAAGTCCTGAATTTTTAAATTAAAAAAATCCGGCAGATGAAGAATCAAACCCGAACTCCCTGGATTGCTAAGCACGCACGCTTAAAACTACGGTATCGGAGAGACATATAACTAATAAAATGCATACATTGTGATAGTAATAGTTTACAGTTATTAATAATAGTCTCTAATGACGGCTCAAAATTACCATATAGTGAGCTTTGAGAACAGATGCTTACAACTGATGTCACTTGCGATGCGGTGGTATGAATGACTTCGAAATAAGGAGATGATAAAGCTGACGACAATTATTTTTCACTACAAGAGTTAAGCTGTGAAGTTAGACCTGTCTTGGTCAAACTTTGAAGACGTCCTAAAAAGACTTAAGCTGAAGTGTGTAATTCTCGAGGTTAGCTAACTTATTTCGGTGTCTTGAAATGTTGCTAAATATTATCCAAAGTACGTATTAGACGAAATGCACAATGCTTTAAGAGTGCAAGAATATTGACTAGAATAAAAAAATCTTGGAAGTGTTACGCTATACTTGGATATATGTATATGATACACACGTGGAGTGAATATAAAAGGAGAAAACCAATATGTTAAATTCGCCACAAAGAGTTATTGGTTTATTTTTTAAAGTATGTTTTCCTAAAGAGCTTTTTGTAAAATGTTTACAGCGACTATGGCAGACAATATATCTCTTACTCATGAACCCTATTAACGTTAAATATTATAATAGATGAAGCACTTAAAGGAATATATTCACAATCAGATTGCTACTACCCCGCTCTCGACTTTTAGTACCTATTTATCCATTATTTACTTAACTAAAATTAATGGAGACTTTCGCAAAGGAAATTTTCTATCTTCAGAATTTATTTAGAAATCAGTGGACGCTCAACGCACGGCCTTAAGAATTTTAACATATATCATGTTTTTATAAAATTATATCTACAGCAAAAACTTTCAAAACTTTTATAAAAAATTGTATAAAATTATTCAGGCTGTCATTTATCTCTTATTCTTTATGGATTAAAGATACAACATTGGATAAGCTAATTTATTATTTTATTTTAGAATTAGTTATGAGCCAAATGATTAAATCATAAAATATTGAGTCCTCAAGATTCAATCCTAGTAACTCTTGCACCGCAGCACATTCGCTTATCTTACAAGAGTAATTGAGTTGTCCAGTTCCAATCTACCATAATTGGACTTTTCTTCAAATTTGAACTAAATATGCGTTTTTATTCTAGTCTCTATTTAAAATCATAATAAACGGTCGATTCATTCCCAACGGCAATAAGACCCTATGAAAAGTGGATTTGAAAATTACGAATTAATTTTATTTATAGTAATTACTTTTAAAATTTAAAAAAGCAAATTTTCAATTTTACAATAAGCACCCGTAATTCAATAACGAAGCCCATGAAATAAATAATTTCCTAGAGTCTTATTTCTATTTAAAAAAATAATAACAAAAGTAACAAACAAAAATAAATTCGATTTACCATCATTTTACCAAATTGCAATTATGGTAGATAGAAACTAGACGACTCAATTTATAGTATGTTAATCAAAATTCGTTTTCATTTTATGAAAAGCGTTACGTTGTTTTATGTAATTTAAGTTATTCTGTGTGTTTTTGACTTTAAAATATCTATTCTATATCATATATATTTATGGATTTGTATATAAGTTTGTGGGAATAAAGTATTTTAATTCTTATGCAGTATTTTAAAGATTTTTCTCACGCAACGTCATAATTAAAAAATATCTGTGAAATCCTTGGTTATAGCGGGTATTTTGGTGTATTAATTAATTAATTTCCGCCACGAAATTAGTAGCGGCGTATAAACTAAAGTCCGTTCACATCTGAGTGGCGGCGCCTCTGGCATTTATTATCTTTTTGAGGCGATAATTGTTTAATTTGACTAGTAGCGCTCAAAAGGAACTTCCTGATTAAAACGACCTCTGCAGGATGTGACAGAAATTACCCGCCAAGACAACGATTAAAAAAGATATTGCTATCATACCTACCATGTGAATAATACAATATACATCACTTTACAAAATTATTTTGAATATGCATGGTATTCGAAATTAATCCTTAACATAAATCTGTGCTCTATAACCAAGGTTAGCTATGTTCAATACATAAACTGTTCAGTTTAAGTGATTGTTTTTCATCATAACTGTGTGTCTATATTACTATATAATACACTAGCTTACCCGGCCACACGTTGCTGTGGCTCAGTCTAATTAAAAAAAAATGGCGCTGTTTAAAAAAAACATGTTTTTACCGTTCACAAGTATAACATATACATACTAATAGGTATATAAAAAACACGCGCATATTCAAATGCAACCTTGTGTCAAAATTTCAAAGCAATCGATGAATAACTTTGGAAGATTTAAGATTTTGAACAAACAGACATTTGCATTTTTAATTATATAGGTTGTTTGTGTACAGCGAAAGACGGATATTGTAAATACGTATAATGTTATCAACCAGCTTTCGTTATCACAGTCAGTCGGATTACATCATATAAAATTACTTAGAACAAATCCGTCCATTATAATCAAATTTCGGTTATTGTTACCAACGCTGATGATTTCAAGTTAATCATTAAATAACTTTGGAACACACTGAATATGATTTTAATGTTCACCGGTTAATAAAATCAAATAAACGCCAGGAAAAAATTCATGAATTTTTAAAATATTTTTTTTTCAAAAATTGTGCGTAAAATATGTAGTTTTAGAAAAATATAAGTTTTTGTATATTCTTTTATTATGTATATATTGTGTACTATAATATGTTTTTTCTTCTACTATTTCTGCTTAATGTTATCAGCCGTTTATTATTATCAAGTGTTAAAGGTCTCATATTGATAACAACAAGCGACTTTTACTGTATATTGATGAATCTAATATGGATCTGTCTCCCCGGTTGGCGTAGTTGGTAGCGTGTGCGTCTAGCAATCCGGGGAATGCGGGTTCGATTTCTCATCTGTCGGATTTTAAAAATTCTAAAATGCAGGACTGGATGCCCATTGAGTTGGGCAATTGTCTGACAAACAATTTTAAATGTTTACTATCGCTGTAAAGTGAAGTGAAGTAAATTTTTGTTATTTGTTAAACAGATATAATTTATGAATAGCATAATAATTTAATAATGGTATTTCACTCAACCCACAAAATATAAATAAAAAAGGTTTATGTGTGGTTACTGTAGATTTTATATGAGTGTATCTTTATACCTCAGACACTATATTTCTCTTTCGGCTAAGCAATAAAAAAGCTAGACTAATTTTCTTCCCACATATATTTATTAACTGTGGTGACCATAAATTTATTGTAAGATAAGAAAAATCGTAAAGGAAGGATCACTTTATAACCTAATTAAAACTGAATCAAGTTTATGCTATGGCAGACGTTTGAATAAAAGTGATTTTATTTATTCATAAACCTGTGACGTACAAAGATAAACTTTACTGTAATGAAAAGCAAATTCAAATTTGTATTGAAAATAGTTTGTTACGTTCATATTAAAAATACTTAGATACCAATCTGGCATTTTAACATTTTTTCTGAACACCAATTGTTAAAGTGTATGGACCCTACTTTGAAACCATTTATAAATAAAAGAATCAACTCATTCACTATGTAGTGAGAATTTCTCACTTTATAGCCAAATGTAATTCCTTAAATCGGCTTGAAAAGCAGTGGCGTGGCAAAAAAATACAATTTCTTATCTTATTAAGTCGTATGGGAGCATGGTCGATTTTAGGTTAAATACGATATGACATGAACAATTTAGCATTATAATATATCATTAATAATATCAAAACTCATTTGACAAAAGTATCTTGGTCATTGATGGCTTACATCTGATTGAAAGTGACTAGAAATATACATTTTTTATAAAATTTAAAAATAAATCTAAATCACTAAACAGGCTCTTTTTTTCGCCAGCTTATTATTTATTACGTTTACTTTTATTTATTATCATTAATTTTAGTTTTGTTTCTTATTGTTTTTTTATATTTTACACTTGTAATATTTAACTATGTTTTGTGTGTAAAAAAACACGTAAAAAAAAATAAATGAAACTTACAGTTTCAAAAGTAGAATATATTGTTAATATTTAGTTGTTATCAAAATATCTGTACAAAGTAAATACATTACTGTTGGTGATCGTAAATATGTACATGTGGATTGAAACAATCTGCCTATGTTGGTATATGAATATTATTTTAAAATAAAATTCTGCAAAAGTTGTAATCTCCCATATGGATTGATATTTGTAAGGTACATGAACGTTGTGAAATTATCCAGGATAAAAATGAGACTTAGCTATTTACAATGATTGACTGATGTTAATAAAACAATACTATATTATACAATAAGAAATGTGAACAACAATCTCTGCCTCTAAGTCTCTCTGCATCGCTAGCTTTTTGTATGTTTAAAATTAATGCAATCTTTTTGATTGTAAATAACTGTAAATGTTATAAAAACATTATAACAAGCAAAATGTTTAAGATACCGCTGTGCCCAGTTAACGTAATAATACGTTTTTATTTATATAATCTTATAGTTAAAATAAGTAAAAAAAAATGGGATCGACTTTTGTAGTGGACTAAAAAATGCTAATTAAATACTTCAAATCTTGATATGGTAGTTGTCTAATGTCCAAGTATTTTGTATTTAAATTACTCGCATCAATGTTGTTTGTAATATCATATTGAATGTAAGTATATCATGTTAAGCCATAGACAATTTACATTTTGATGGATTGTCAGAGATTATATCTTGCAAAAGTTTTAGAGTCCATTGCACCGGAAATAGTTCAATAATTAAGTCACAACCACTCAAAGTTTTCTCTTGAAACCACCCACACGTAAAATTAAATTATCAACATAGTTTAATAGAAACTCAAACAAAAATTTTTTATTTATAATAACTCAATTATACGAACAATTTACGGTGTAATAAAATAAATCGATTATATTTTTGAATAACTATATCTAGAGTAGTAAATTGAGATGTAAATTACAGTATGTAAATATAAATCAATCTTCCATCGTGGACTAATGCTTAACGCATTATATTTTTTCATTCGAAGTTAACGGTCTATATCTTGTGTTTTAAAATATGAGATATTTTATGTGTATTTTGATCAACGATTTGAGCAAATGGCATATTTAAAAACTTGATCTAAATATGTTCTCAAATATATCAATACCTACAGATAATCAATTAGATTTTTCTATATCTTATATACGTTAAATTTAAGTAATGTTAAAGTATAACCATAATAAATTGATATAAAATTTCATTGTTTTTAAAACATGGACTTTTTGGAGATGATTTCACGTAAATGATATTTAAGTAAAGCTCGTGAAGTAATTATATTTTAAAGTATGAATAAAATAGAAATTAATAACTTTTTGTCAAGAATTTGCAATGGTCATATGGTACGTAATATGCTTTATTATGTTGAGGAATAAGTATTATTTTTTAATATTATAATTGATTATTTAATTTCATAGATGGGTATAAAATAACACGTGAGAAGATTTTTCCAATTGAAAACAACTGAATTAAATAAACAATCAGCTATAAAATCCCACGGACTGGACCCAAAACTTGTTTTAAAATTTATTATTGATTTACATACCGGCTTTAAGCAACTCTTGATTACAAGCTAAATGACAGGAAGCCGAGTTTTTTTTTATGTTTTCCGGTCACTTATGAAAAAAATCGAGTTTCTTAAGTGACTGCCAGATTAACATTTTTTTTTTGTTTATGTAACACTTATGTCAAATCGACATAACTTATCTGGGATCAATGTAATATATGTTACAAAAAAAATCATTCTTAATTTTTTTACCAAACATGTAATTTCATTCTAATTGAAATAGTGATATGTTTGTTTTATGTTTCTACTCAATTGCATATAATTCTACGGCTGAGATAATTTTAAAGGTTAATACCCGGTAGCGTAGTTGGTAGCGTGCGCGCTTAATCGAATTTAGTGATCATAAAAGATCGTTATATTCTCCACTTTTGGCGCAGACATTATCAAACTATTGTATGTAGATCCACATGCTCCACTTTAAGAGTTGAACAGTTAACAAAAAATACATACTAGACTAGATAAGATCTAAAAATGAGATTAAGTTAATTTATTTGTCGTCAATCGGTAAGTGGGTGTGCTTTGTTGCCGGGGATCTGAAACCTACAGCTGCATAAAGATTTTAAAAAATCGAGATACAGGATTAGATACTTAATGGGTTGGGTGCTTAGATGACAGTAAATATATATGAAATTCAATCTATAAGTATTAATTTTTAAATTATTGAGATTCATATGCTCCACATTTCGATTGGATATGGTTCAAAATGTCAGCATTAAACTATAGTGAACGAAGAAGTAAATTAAATTTAAAAGTGTACAGTTAATATCAGAGATATATAACGCTGGCGTATTTTTGTTAACATAAATAAATTTAAAATTAAAGTGTAAGTAAACTAATTATAAAATACAATTCTTGTTTGTATAATATACTCGTATTTTGTGCGTGCAAGAATATCGACTATGGAAGGGAAAAATGACGTAATCCTCAGTTTTTTCAAAATAGCTTTTATTCCATAATCAAAATGTATACAGCCTAAATACACGTTCTCAAATAAGGATGTAAACTGAAAATGCCAAATTAGTGTCTTAATTAAAGTTTTAAGTTTGAAAAAAAGCTTGTCAAATTTGCGACCAGGAAAAAAGATATCCACCTCATCAATTTAATTGGTTTTTTTTTTTAACTTATTGAATTAATAAGAGATTGGGTAAATAAAACACCAGCTTAAGTCTTCGTGCACTTCAAGGTTGTGTGCGTGTAATGTTTTGACTTTGGCACAGATCATGAAATAAACGTTTTTGTGCCTCATGTAAAAAAATCTATTTGGGTTACGTCTTTTTTCCTTTCCACTGTCGATATGATAAATTTCAATACATCGAAGGTTCATTCTGGATTTAAGATTGTTCGTTTTTATAAAACGTACAACGACGTCTTATTAATTTGCCTCTAATATAATTTTAATTTAAAATTTATATGAAAAAATATGTAATAAAGTCTAATTATTGCTGGTCAAAAATTTGATATTATACGAAATTAACCAAAAAAAAGGAGGATTTATAATAAAAAAAGAGCCAGACGTTATTCCATGAAATTATCACAATAAAACAAATGAAGGTCGGAATCGAATATTGATAGTTTCAGATAATTTTGTCATAATATTTTAATTTGTTTATAGCCAGAGTTGGTCCACAGTTGGATGTATACATTTCATATTAGCTATGCCTAAGTGGATCGGTTTGTAAGCTTGTTAAATTTTAAATGATCGTATGTTAAAGATGATTTGTCTAGTAACTATGGTTATGTAGAGTCCGATACAAATAAAACGTATCGCACCCCCAGAAGGACACTGTCTCAAGTCTGACTTTGACTGTTTTGAGTTATGAATGCAGTTGAACCATATTTTTTTTCATTCTATTTTAAAAGAACACTGAAATATAATTATCAAAGAAAGCTATTTAGCGAGACATACTCAAAACTTCAGCATTCTTTTAAATGAATTCAATAAAATATAAAATACTTCATTGTAAAACGATAACGTAATTCTTAAATCTTTAAAGACCGTTTTTCTATAATAATAAAAAATAGCATTGTTAAACCATAATAGATTTAAGACTATATATAGATATAGATTTAATGTATATATATATATTAGAAATATTGACACACGTAAGAAAAACTATCAAGGTCATTAAAAATATGTCTTCTTGATCTTACAAATAATTAATATAAAGCAAAAGGTTGATAATAACAAAGAAATTAGTATTTTACATTGATGTGTATCATACTTATTTTATACGATTTATTTATTTATCAAAAAAAAAATAAAAAATTAAATTGTATAATGTATTAATCTACACTCTGTACATCAATGCTGCTACGGGAAAAAAACGTTGCGTTAAAAGATACTGGCAGGGGAAAAATTGCATTAAATTTTATCTTATTTTTGCACATTGATCAAATCCTATTTTCCATCTGATATATATATCAGAGAGAATACACAAGGCGTCTCTCTTTTAGCTAATACTTAATTGGTAAAATCACATTTTGTTCTTTTCCAAATCTTGATATAAAATAAAGGCGTGACACAATAGGTAAATTTGAAAAGTAATTATTTAGTAGCTTTAATACTTACTTATTGGCAATTCATGATAATTTCAAAATATTTTATAAAAAACTTAGATCTATAACAAGGTGGATATTTTCAAATTTTTGTTTTGATAGATTATCTTTCACCAAAATTAGTTGGATGTAGTTAAGCAGAAGACTTTCAAGCCAGTTAATAACAAATAAGAAGCCACAGCCAAGAAGAGTAACAAATAAGAAGCCACTTAGTAACAAACGCGATTGAAATATTAAAGAAACAAATTAACATTTAGTATGAATTTAATATTATTGATACTTCAAAATGAAATTAAAATGGAATATACTACATCTTAAATGATAATTAGATTATGGAAAAACATACTACTTAAAAATTATTGGATGTTTTGTAGGTGCTAATTAAAATTTTGATCATTTTTTGTTTAGATTTTTATCAATATTATATTAGTCTTTGCCCATAAAATCTTGAAATTGGTTATACTTAGTGTATTTTTTATTTCTAAATAATACAATATATCGATATAATAGAACACAAGAATATTTATACGTTTATTTATTTAAAAAAAAATGAAAGTAGGATCATGGCACAACGTGGACGTTTTGTAGATATTATTTTTTGTAAATTGTAAGCATGCGTGTTAGAGAAAAAACCCAACTACTTCTTTTGGGTGTATATTTCTGATTAAGTGTCTTTGTCGTATCTATGTTTTCGAAACATTTAATACAATAAAATGAAATCAATTTCTGGTTTAGACGCCTTCATTTTAACTAAATCCAATTGATGAATCCAGTTGGAATCAAGTCCGACATTTCCGTTTTTTTTAAAATTCGC
The DNA here is from genome assembly GCA_022683975.1 of Rhyacophila evoluta. NCBI lineage: Eukaryota > Metazoa > Arthropoda > Insecta > Trichoptera > Rhyacophilidae > Rhyacophila > Rhyacophila evoluta. The sequence goes on from JAGVSQ010004467.1 coordinate 14,415, forward strand.
GGATGCGGTAATCAAACGCGCATTTCCCGGATGTGAGGCGTGCACACTAACCTTAACCGAAGACTTTTATCAACAAATTTCATTACATTTAAATATGGTAAAGGAGCTTTTAATCTAATATCACATGTTTTATTTACGTATTGTTTAAACTTATTGTAGACAACTTTTCATAAGATTTCGGCTATAGAAATATACCAAAATGCATCTCTAGTGTGTGATTTTTTTACAATTTTCTTTTATATTTATAATGTCTGATAAAATATGAAAGCTCGCCTAAAATAGATCGTTAGTGGATAGTAGAATGTTTTTTGAATGATTTATTTTGTAAGATATTATATCTTAATGGGGAAAACGTTACGATGGTCGCTAGTGGACAAATATTTTTTATGACACGCAGTGGTTTGAAAGTTTAATATAAGCTTTATAAAAAATGGTTGTCGAGCTTTTTCTCGTTGAAGGTATTCCCAATACTGTCATTGTAGAGACTTTTACATGTGAAAAATCCTATTTTTTTATCAATGTTTTTAAAAATTCAACTGGTACTTGGATCAATACGAAGCATTTGAAGTTTATGTGTTGATTATTATTTTTCGAAGTTATCCTCTAATTTTAGTTTTACTAAATGGAAATTATATTAAACTTTATCTTCCCAGAAGCGAAAGGTTAGCATGCGCGTTTCGTATTCGGGAAATTCACTTCGGGTGAATTTAAAAAATCTAAAATTGTGTACACAATGGGTTGAGCGATTGTCTGACAACAAATTATTGCGGAATTAATCTTTCAAGATATTTTTCACATTGCGAGGATTTGTACAATTCATTTTCTGGGTTGGATTTGTTCTCATCGTGTAGAACCCTCTGTTTCATTTTCGGAAAGAATATAGTAAAAAAAATAACATTTAAATACTTTATATTTTTCGAAACAAAAAGATTTATAGTAAATAAATAAATTATACGATGCAAATAGCATTGGCGATAATGTGGTATTTGTGACATTTTTTTTCTACTTCTATTTTCGAGGCATAAATGCATATGGATACCGAAATTTTAAGAAAGAGTCTGATTGTTTTTTTTTTTTGGATTACAATTGCTTATCAGTTCATTGGTCATTGAATCTTTCATGTGTATAATTATTTTTTTACGCAACTATGGTATTAAAATTTATGATTTCCGGTGCCAACGTGAGCACGCTTGCCAACTAGACCACCGAGGAGATTAAATAACTACTGAGTACTAATTGCATATTCTTATTTATAATAAGTTAAACAAAAAGTTTTTAAGTAAGTTCTTATTCAATTTCGTGGGTCATTTATGGGCACCTGGTTACCGAGAATAAATGGAGAAGCTTTGATACCACAGGTTACGGGCTCAAATCTCACAGGTGCTATGTATTTTCAAAAAAAATATAAACGAAAGGCTGGATATTAGAACTAGTTTAACAGTCGGCTTACAGCGTTTTTTGTAGAAAATTTATCAAGTCTTCAAACTCTGTAGATCCATATGCTCTATTTTCGGAGCGGTAAAGGTAAATTTATATGGAATACTCTTTTAAAGTATTTACAGTGTGATATATTTCAATTAAATTTAAATCTTTAGAGCAGATGAAAAATACATACGCACATACACGTTTCGACTGTGGACAGGAAAAAGGGCGTAACTAACACAGATCAAATTTTATAGAGGGCAAAAGAAGCGTCTATTTAATAATTTTAGGCCAAAGTCAAAATATTAAATATACAAAACATTAACGTGCATGCAGACTAGAACTGGTGTTTTATTTACAAAATGCAATATTAATATTATGAGTTATGAAGTAAAAACTAATTAAATTAATGAGGTGAGAGTCCCCTTTCTGGTCGCAAATTCTACCAGCCATCTTGTTCTTTAAACTTAAAAGCTTAATTTAGATACCAGTTTGATATTTTCCGCGTACATCCTTTTGATAGAACGTATACTAAATTGTATTCACTGTGATTGACAACAAGAGGCTATTTTGAAAAATCTGTGGGTTAGGTCCTTTTTCCTTTCTAAATTCGATGTATATTCATCAGATAGTAAATTAAAATATGAAATTAACAAAGATAATTTCTACAAAGTTATGAATTGATTTGAAACATCCTTTATAATTATAACATAACTTTATTATTATAAAAAAAATTAATAAGACTTATTATATGTAACTATTGTACGAAATATTCAATAATTATTGTAAGGAATAGTTTGAAATCTATAAAAGCTATAAAAACATTCTTTGAAGTCTGTGCCGTCTTAATTAATTAATTTTACTTAATGATATTCTTATGAAAATATAAAATATTCTTGTCTCCAACACATGATGTTATTTTTTAAATAGTTATAATATTATAATTAATATTTATTTTCAATATGTATTCGATAATAAAAAACCACCAAGGACATGTCACAAGGTTATTTAACTTTGGGAGATCCGAAATTTCAGCCACTTTATAAAGGAGAAAATTTCCTTATTCCATTTTTTTTGAATAGCATTAAGCTGACCTGAAGGAGGCTTGAAAGAGAAATCTCCTTTATTGCTGTCAAATAATTTCAAACCCTCACGTCAGAATAACAAGAAAGACATTCAACTGTCAAATTGAAATAACACGTCACAATTTATGACTGCCAAGAAAAACAAAAGTTCTTTCGGTTTATGCAACCATGCGAAAATTTTCACACGACTTTTCACATAAATTTTATACACACAGACAGAGCATTTATGATGCTGGTTCCTCTTTATAATTAAAGAAAAATACAGTAGTATACAATTAAATTATGAAAAATATTACCACATCAAAAATGAATAAACTCACTTTTTTAGTGATAATAATAATAATAAAACACGACTCATCCCAGAAAAATATAAAGATAAATGTTAAATACATATTTGTCCATGAATGTATCAATTATTACAAATGTATTGAAAGTTATTTGTAATTATATTTTTTATTTGGCTACATATTATGTTACAACTGACTGGAACGATAGTTAAGCCTCAGTTTTTACAAAATAGCTTTACTCAATAATTACAATGTATACAACTTAGTCATCCTGGTAGGGTAGTTGATAACGCGCGCACTTAGCAATCTGGAGAATGCGGGTTCGACTACCTATCTGTCAGATTTGAGAATTCCAAAAAATGCAGGACTCGATGCTCATTGGGTTGAGTAATTTTCTGACAAACAATCGGAAAATCAAACAAAAAAAACAAACGGAGATCCATATACTCCTCTTTCGGAGTGGATATCTTCACACTGTATAGTATAGATCCATATGCTACACGTTAAAAGCAAACATGATGTATAAAATAAATAATAAATATTCCTCATCCGTTGGATTTTAGAATTCCAAAAAATGCAGGACTGGATGCTGATTGGTTTGAGTAATTTTCTGACAAACAATTCTCGTGAAAAATAATCTGCCAAGACGTCTTCACATTGCTGAGATCCATATACTTCACTTTAGGAGTGAATATCTTTACACTGTATAGATCCATAAGCTCCACGCTCAGAGCAAACATGGTATAAAAAAATACAACTTAATACACGTTGCTTCAAAAAGATATAAACTGCAAATATTTAATTAGTATCTAAATGTAGCTTTTAAGTTTGAAAAAAGGATGATTTGTCAAATTTGCGCCCAGAAAAACGGACTTCACTTAAATTTTATTGCTTTTTCTTAACTAACAAAACTAAACAAGGGTAATTAAAATACCAGTTTTAATATTCGTGCAGCTTAAGGTTCTCTCACTATATATTTATTAATATTTTGGCTTTGGGCTAAAATAATTGAATAGACGTTTTTGTGCCTCCTGTAAAATAAGCTCTATGCGGGTTACATTTTATTTCCTTTCCACAGACGAAATATATAATATATTACTGAAGGAAAATTTGTTGTTTGAAATATGAAAAATAATATCTGTGAAAAAATTCCCGGTTGTGTGGCATTATTCAAAAGAAATACTCGTATTTTCGTGATATGGGTTCCTTTTATGATTACATGTATGAAGACATGGGTGATGATGATTATTGATCTTACTTAAAATATTTTATTGCATTCATACAACCATGAAATATTTAAACATTTATTTTCTTTGGCATACAATTTGTCATACAAAACGTCCATAAAATAACTTATTCATAATACTATTTTTATATGTATCTATATCACATTGTAATAACTTAATAGCATGCTACAAGTATTAATATTTAATGGAGCATTTTTTTTGATATCATGTCCGATTCAAAAGTGGAGCATATGGATTAACACCATGGATTACCAAAGTTGTCGATATATCATTGGGTCGATCTGGGTTATTGGGGAGTTTTTTTTTTGTTTGTAAAACATACATAAAATAATAAATATATAAATTCTAAGGAATCGATGGGATGTTACGAAGAAATCATGGGAATGAACGATGTGACGGTGTGAAGATGTCTACCCCGGAAACATAGTATATGGATCTGCGCAATGTGAAGGTTTTAATTGATTTTTTTTCAGACAATGTTACGTATAAAATAATAAAGATTAAGCTTTTGTGGATTTTTAATTTGTTATATTTAAAATTCAACTAAATACATGAATGTGCGTTACTCACATTCCTTCTTGTTCTGTGTTTACATTATTATGGAATCTGAAGTAGCATAATTTCACTCAAATAAAAACAAAGAATAATAGCATAATAATTAAATTAAGCGCATTCGATTATTTGTTCAGTAGTTCGTTGTTAAGACACATCCGAAGAAATCTATTTGGTGCAATGTTTTATTAAAATAACTGTCAGTGCCAAAGTATTTTTTAAAATTTTTTAGTTTGTAGTCAGTTTGATATTATCAAAATGTATTTTTACGAAAAACTTATAATACTGTGTACAAAGTAAATTTTAAATTATTTAAAACTTCCATATGTGAGTTCACTGTTAGCGACCCGGGTTTCGCCTTTCGGCATCT
>JAGVSQ010004468.1:0-19376 GCA_022683975.1 Rhyacophila evoluta
ATAAATAAAATAAATATTCTAATGCACAATGCACAAAAAAACATAAATAATATCATAAAAATTCCCATGGGAAAATGATGTACGATGCATAAAATCAGCTATACAATGCCAATTCTTAAAAAAAAATATGTTTAAAATCAATCATGGTATTATAAGAAGTATTACGGTATAGTTAATCTGTTCAACGTCGCATACACTTTAGTTTTCATATGAAGAAAGCGTCGTCTAATATTTCACATTTTTTTTTATTAACTGATAGCATTTGTTGAGTCTAGCGAGGTCCTTGGAGGGACATTTACTGGAAATCACCAACAGGAGACAAAGAACAAATTCAACAGAGCTACTAGACACTTTATATCTTTTTACGGCTAGTGAAAGTGAAATTGGTAAATTGTTATAGACAAAGATTGGCTCGCAAACAATAAAGTTAGAGATACATGGGCGATACATTGGACAAAAAAGAAAATTGTGTTAGGAAAATAAATGTACGTTAGTTTGGGTGATTCGGGATCGCGTAATTATATTGGGAAAATGAAATTCGATATTTATTTTTGTACCATACCTTCTCTAAAAATGTAGCATGTGGAACTTCACATGTCCAGAAATGAAATATATGGATCTACACAATGTGAAGACTTTTTCGACTGACTTCTTAATGATAATTGACATTTATTTGGCTACTTGCGGTGTACCCAGTACTGCATATTTTGATTTTGGATTTTTAAAATCTGGATGAAGAAGAATGATGCTGTAAAAAAACATTGCATAGCACCATTAATGCTATCAAAGTTTTCAAAAGATCGAAAGAAAATAGAAGAGCAAATTAAAAGACGTGCAATGGTACCACCAGAAACAAAAAAAACTAAGTACTTTGGATTATAGTGTTGATAAGGCAACTTTCATACACCTTCGACAAGTACGGTCACGAAATATTCAGATAAATATCCAATAATATTAAAAGTTTAGCTATTTCAAGAATTTTCAACAAATTTTTCACATATTCAGTATAACGAAAGAAAAAAAGTTGGTCCAACGAGTTTTGTCATAACGGGATTAGATCTCTATTTGTTGTGTTGAATCCATAATCATATTTTTTTTACCATGTTCGCTCTCAAGGTGGAGTATATGGATCTTCACACTCCGAAAATGGAATATATGGACCTCTACAATCTGAAGAAGATTATTTTTCACGAGAACTGTTTATCATAAAATTGCCTAACCCAATAGGCATCCACTGTCCTGAATTCTTAAATTTTTAAAATTCGACAGATGGTGAATCGAACCTGCATTTCCCGGATTGCTAGGTGCGCACGCTATCAGGTACGCTAATCGGAGAGACTCTCGTAATATTTTTCATTTCATATGGCTGTGGAACCATATACCAAATGGATTAAGAAAGTCACTAACAATGTATCTATTAAGATGAATCATCCCTTTGTGGAGATCTATATACTCTGCATTTAGAGCAGATATGATTGCAAAAATGTACCAGAAATAAAATTCATCGAATGATTTCGATCACGGTGTGTGTGCGTGTTTTTTTTTGCCCAAATATCAGTTTATTTTCTAATCTATAAGAACTAAATCAATATGTAGAAAATTATGCTGTTCCAATAATCTATGGTTCTTTCTAGACCATTCTAATAACTTCCACCATCTTCCCTTATCCCGCGGCAATGACCTACGACTTTGGTGCCTGAGCGTCTCGCTTGGCATCATTCAACCCCAGGAGTTCAAGTCTACCAATAGATATGATATTCAGAAATTACATTTTACGATAGAATATATTTACATTATTCTCATGTTACCTTCAAAATACTGATATGGATATTCCAATATATTTTGTAACAATACCTTATTCAATATTAAATTTTTACATATTGCGAAAGCGTACGAGGAAACAAATATATTATTTCTTCTCTAAAATGAATTTTACTGCTTAGATAAAATACTACATTTCAAATACGACTTTTATACTAAATTAATATGACCAGATAACCATTGTACGAAATACATTGGACGTAACATAATAAGAGCGAACCTCCTTTGTTGAAAATTTATAGATGTCAACGGACTACAGAACGAGGTTTCTATCTGTTTTGTGTAGATTTTTATATACGAGTATGAATGGGGCTATATTTGGGTATACGCAATAATTTTCTATTATTGTTTCGAAATTGGAATATTTTCCTTTGAGAATTTGTTTTGATTACTGTGGAAGAATATCCATTATATCATTTATGTGACAATATTGTGCGACAATATAATTTATATTTTGAATTTAAGCGCGGTTTTATTGTATTTAAAATTTATTGCTCTAAATACAATATCTGTAAATATTGAGGTATACGTTTTTGAAATTAGTTTATGATTATTTTATTTTGGGAATATTTGAAGTCTAAGCTTAAAAAATCAATAACACTACTCGATTAGAAATAATGTCTAGGACAAAAAAAAAATACTATTTATTTGTAAAAGTGCAGCATTCTCACCATGTTAAAACTATAACAGTTTCTGTCAGAATTTAAGCTGTGTACACTCCATTGTATGCCAACCATCGTCTTGAATAGACGCTTATGGAGCAGTTGTAATACCTTGAAAGACGCTTTATGCAAGGTAAAGCATCTTTTAAGGTATTATAACTGTGTAGAGACCCGCATAACAGCAGTGGAGATGTGACTGATAATGAAGTTCAAGCAAGCGAGATTTTCCCACGAGATGACAGTTATGTATAACTTTAAAGGAAAATTTCTTCCATGATTTGTGTTTGTATACACAAAAATTACTTCAATATGAAAATTCATATCATATATGAATATAAGGTTTATTAATTATAAAAAATATTGTAATTACTCATCTTCAATCTCTAGAAAGTTATTCAATATTCCTTTCACTGCTTCTGCATACATATATGTAAATATTCTTGAATGTTTTTTTTTATAAACTTGTAGAATACAAGATTTATTTCCTCAATTTAATATGCACAAAAGTTTTCAATAATTTCATATAATACGTACAAGAATTTTGTTTTACATTATTTATTCTTTTTTCTTCAAAAAATTTGTATTTAATGACACGGACACACTTAAGTGCTACGTCGAGCACATTTTTTTATATATTTTCCTGTTGTTTATTAGTAGGTATTATAAATTTACATACATGTTGATTGTAGATACTACCCACTTAAAATACGTATTCAAATATTTACAAAACGAATCTACAGCTAAGTGAAAAGAATTCGGCAATATGTCATAATGAATTTATTTACATACCTCCGCGTAGTCAGTGCGGCCTTGGCTGACCATAAACTTATTGAGAGCAATAAGGAGCAGAAACAGCATTCGAGCACGGTCAAGCAAGGTTGAATTGTTTATTTTGTTTTTTGTCGCTAAATCATTTTATCAATCTACAACACAATTTTGTATTATTTATATGATTCTCGTAGGTATTTCATTGACAGTATTGATGGATCGATGACACGTATTTTCCCGGCCAAATAAACCAGTCGTATTAACATGCGAGGGAAAAATTCTTTTCACATTGTTCATAAAGGTTAACTACTTTTTTTGGAGTTCTGTATTGATTAACGCGCATTCTTCCAGTAGATAGTGATCAGAGTGAGCTAATGCTTCGACTAAAAGCTCCGCTAATGTTATTTTAAATAAATGTTCATTAAGTCAATTAAGCTTTGACTAAGTCTTGAGTAACATTCATACCAACCTACTAAGTAAAAACGCAATATCTACATATGGAATTACACGCAAAACATTACGTTTTTACTTAGCAGGGCAGCATAGGTTTCAAAGTTTTCCAAAAAATATTTATACAATATGTCAATATTCTAGGCCAACTGCAAGCGATATACATAGCCAGTTTTCGATATACGACGGGGTTGCTTTGGTTGTAAGTCGAATTCCTTACGCAAATCTTAAATGAAAATTTATTAAAATATTTAACATGTCCATGATATTCATTTTATAGTACATATGAAGTACGCCTATTAATAATGCACAATGCACTATTTATCATTACACAAATTATTAACAATAGTTTTATACAAATTACTAATGTTGCTGTTGTATTTACGAGAAGTCTGGTATTAGTGTACATTGATTTGTACTGATCATAGGGTAGATATTCTCATGTTTATTGGTATTTTCAACAACGATTCCCATCATTTATCTTAAGCCTCGTTCTCATGAATCAAATTTCATTGACTGACTATAGTTTTCTTAACAACAGTCGAATAAAAACTGTAGTGATAACCTTTGTTTCAATAGAGGTGATCAACTCTTTAGTGGATCAACAAAAGTTTATTATAATCAAACTTTATCGTTCAAATGATGAATCATTCCCCATTTATTGTTGGTTGTTACCAACTTGGAACTTGACTTGAAACCTATAAACTTATTTTTTGTACTGTTATGTTTGCTTTTAAATGATCACGCCACGCGTACGTATGACGCACAACTGCTTTCGCCGCTATTGAAACTGAAATTGTTGATTAATTGATATTGAAATATGTGAAAAAAAACTGATTTAAGTCGTATTCAATTTTTTTTCAGTTCGATCAATTTAACTTGACGTGTGTGAAAGCGCATTATAAGTAGCCTCATAAACGAATATAATCCTCAAATCATATTGATCAGTCTCTGTTATTTTTTATATGAACATTGTTACTGTGTGGTTTACTGATAACGCAAAGAAAACATGAAATTGAATGTCCGTCTGATCGCAGAGGTTAAAGAAAAACTATAGCGGAGACATTGTATGACCTGGAATCGAATGTAGATTTTTTTACAAATAACATGTCCACACTTCAAACATCTAAAATGTTATCACATAATATCTTCTCCTCAATAAAAGCGTTATTGAAAACTATTATATATTTGAATATCTCTTTAGTGTAGGAATACATTACTCCACTTGTAAAAATTGTAGCGCATATAACTGCAATATATCAAAACTTAATACGCCAATTTTTAATATTTCTCTACAAATAACAACTGAAAATGGCTTTTTATTTAACAAAATTATTAATATGAATACGGTATTTAATCTTGAAAATAGCACACATTATCATAAACATTAATGGTTCTGAAATTTGATTGTCTGTTTTTATACAAATATTTTATTTATTTTTATGATATAATGTAACATGCATAAATGTATGGTTTTAAAATGATATGCAAGCATAATTGTGAAAAGGTGAAAAAAGTAAGTAACGACAATAATTCCGTTGGTTTATTTTGTTGCCAGAATGCATTTAAATGTTTTGCGAAAAGGATAAAAGTATGGTATTACGCCGAGCCAAAGTTTAATCAACAGTTTAAAATAATTAATCACACTTAGAACAGAACATGGCAAAAACGCGAATAGGTTAACCGGCCGACGATAAGAGGTTAAGCCAGCATAAAAACCAAATAATATTTTTTATATATTTAAATTTATGTAGCGCTTTGGCATTACGAAAAAATCACAACACAATGCGTCTTTTTACGCGAAAGGTCGGTCGTTTCAGCAAAACAGAGGGAATATTTTTCTTCCTTTTATTGTGTTTAAAGTAACATCCGCAATTTTTTTCCACCCGAAACGTTTTCTTTTCTGTTGTTATGTAAGAAAAATATACTGACGTTATAGAAAAGACGAAACCAGTATCGCCGTGTTGATATTAAAAAATAACTTTATATTAAGTTTAAATTACGTCCTGTCGCCGAGTGTAAAGTCCATAAAGTAGCTCTAATAATAACGGCGTGTCGTTATTTTAACAATTAAGGCTTTCATTTCGAAATAAATTTCAATATTAATTGTTAAATTTTAAAGATGAAACGGGAAATAATAAATTGAATAATTATATCATGTATTTTTATTGCTTATTGTTTACTCAGCTATATATACTTTAATGTTTTAACAAAAGTCGTGAAGTCTTTAATGGTATCTTAAAAATCATAAAAAGCGTTTAATAAAAAATTACGTTCTTCCTTTTTACATCGTACGCGTTTGTCCAAACAAGTAAAATAATTATATATGTTATTTTAAAACTCGCGTAGCCATGAAATCTGAATAAATCGATATATTTTTAATTAATTTTATTCGCCATACTTGGTGTCACATTATAGAAGGCCGAATGAATCAAATATCTAATTCAGAAAGATACGGCACGTCTCATCCGCAGTCTTGTGCAAGAACACCGTTTTTAGATGCCGTTTCGACCTCTAAATTACGAGGGTCGACGTTCAATTACCGCCGCCGTTAAAAAAAATCAAATTAAAACCTCCTTTCCGGCCAGGTTTTAATTACAGATTTTGTAAGAAACCATTTTAAATCTTCCGTTTATATACGCGTTCGGGAATAATCTAAGATTCTTTTCTCTCTACACTTTATACATAATCTGAAATATACTGATTTCTGATTTTGTAAGTCAAAGAGATGAATATTGTTTACAAATAGAAATTTCATTTACTATGATATTAAATTGTATATAAAACTGGTAAAATAATTTCAATAACTGAGCTGAAAATTATCGATTAGAAAAACTTGATGATTGCATTTAATCGAAATACTTGAAGTATCAGTTTTTTAAATATCGTATTTATTATTTTTAAGGTTCCATTTTTTCGTAGCCGCTTCAAATGTGCAACATATGGATTTTCACAAATTTGATAAGGCCATTTTGATAAAAATTACTTATTATCCAATTGGGAATCCAATACCGCTTTGAATATTATTAAAAATATATATATGTATAAATATATATAACTGTGCTATTCGGATCCTCAACATATGGCACCAAAGCACATATCCTTACAGACTGGCAACCGGGGAAAACAATGTAGCAATAATTTATACGATATATATATAATATTACATATTTAAGTAAACAAATTATAGAACTCTTAATTTCTTTGATATATCAAATATTAATAATTGAGAGTAAATATATGCATGTAAATATGTTTACTTTCAAAGTTGAAAATATTAAAAATATATCATACAGGTTTCAGAGAGATAAATTATTATTTTTCATAAAAATATTTCAAATTATTTCGGTACAAATAACATAAATCATGATAAAATTTAAGCATGCGTATATTCGGCCAATGCGGAGTGTATGTGAATAATTAAATTTGACATATGAGCTACATAGCGGTTTAGGGGAAAACGTAATATATTATTATAATTCCTGATTGACACATTGGTCAATAAATTATTTCGGGCTATTCATTCACAAAGAATTTGCCGCAATAAAATGAAAATCACGCAACAATTGCGTTTCAAATGATATTTTTGGCGATTTTGATAAATTTCGGATTTTTTAATCCACCACGACCAGTTGAACAAAAAGGATCTATAAGTTTTTCGGAATATGCTGTAAATTAGAAGTTTGATGTAGTTTTTTTATTGAACTACAGTACCATAGCAAAAATAATAAATTAACACTTTTAAACGGAATTTATATTCTTCTGAAACGATATGTTGTTTATCAAACCATTATCGAGACAATAATTATAATATATTGTGCTGTAACTAATTTTATAAAAACATATACCTTAAAATACCTATGTGCTACCCTAGAAGTAATATGCTCGTCGTGATAATATTTTATAATAATATCTGAATCAATTTACAAAATTGGTATTATTAATCTTAAAATCCTGCGTTTTATTATGACTTTAATATTGAACAAAACTGACAATTAAAACAGGAAAATCAAAAAATATATTGTTGAAACAACAGAATTAAGAATAATTTCTTTTATGAAGCAAGCACCAATATTGATTCAAAGAGTAAGTATATGTTCAATATATAAATACAGATGACACAAACATATGAATAATAATACTGATAAATTTGATTTCCAAGGCAGTGGGCTTACTCATTCAATTAGATTAAATCAAAATTCAGACAGAAAAATGCAGTAAATATATTATTTGAACAAATGTTTTTTCGATGAAGATTTTTTTTTGATTTAGGAGATCAAAATTCCAATGCGACACAGTCGTGTCGTTTCAATAATGTGTCAGTTGATTTCCCACGTTTCTGTACGTGATATTTATTTAGAATTACAACTTCCTAAGTAGCTGTAGATAATGTCACGGATGACAATATCCGTCTAATGTGGTCTTTATCTGCGAAGTACGCCACTGGTCGATTATTAAACACCACGCTTGGTACATCGCAGAATCCTGGCGATTGCATTGCGTTTTACGAGACAATTTTTAAATGACAAGATCGAGCCAGTCACGATTTGGTCACAATTCGCAAACACACGCAAGGTTTGCTCCACCTCATATAAGAATGCCTGTCTCTTATAGATCCAATTTATTGTTTTACTTACATATTTTATTTTCATAGTAATTCATAGTGTATGATCACTATATTTAAATTTACTTTGAATATTATTCAAACATCATTTTACTTATGTTAAAATTAATTACAAATGCAACAATTAAATTATGTTAATTTACATCGCGACTATTTTTTCATAAAGTGTATCTCATCAATAGCAAATGTAAATATTATTTTTGTCTTTTTCATATAACGTATTGAATAATAACTACACTCAATATGAAAGCTTTTACAAATTAATCTCATTGACATCGCACAGACAAAATCAATAAAATTAAATATATGTATGCTAAATCAATTTCGTTCACTGATGTTCTATCACATCGTTTAATGATATGAGTAATGATGTGAAATGATTCGCGACCGATCAATAAATGTCATTGGCATTAGTTGCAAATAGTAATACTTTAATAAGGTCCATAAATTATGTGGAACTTATTTCAAACATTTACAGGTGGAGTTGTAAAAATACTTTTGGTATAATAAGTATTCTTTGCCAATATCCAATGACTGGGATGGTAAATATAGTACATGCCAAAGAAAACCATTCTGTGATGTACGAAAAAATAACTTGTATGAACCTTTTAAAAAATACTTATGTAGATTTTTGTTTTATTCGAACTTTGATAAACTGTTTTAGGGAAGGTAGTATATAGTATATACTCGTATGTATGACCTCCAATGATAGTTAAGTGAAAACTTGAGTTGTGATTTACCGTAAGTTATGATAACTTACAAAATAAAATATCTTTAAAATAAATTATGGCTAAGTGATATTTATTTAAGTGGCATCGTCTCATGGGACGGTGTTTACATAATATAAAGACATTTGGGAATATTGTCACGGAGAGGCTGCGCGGATAGGGTAGCAAGACAAATTTGCGAACGATCGATATTATGATAACAGCATTAAACGGACGATTTATTGTCTAACCTAAGAAGATCTCGTAAATAACCGGAAACCGATTCGGCTTATTTCACGTATTTATTCACCATTATAGGTCACGCGATGCTAATGGTAAGTGGAACTAGCTCAATAAATTTATCAAAAAATATTTACGTGGATGTTTTTCATTATATTTTTTAACTACATCCTTTCCATATTTGAAGAACGTCACCATCATATAGCGTCCCCATGATTGTATTTCAGTCGAGAATCGCTTCAAAACATTTCTTAATTTCACCATTATTAGCAATTGATGGTTTTCAACGACGCCGATTGGAAGAAGAGCCAAATATAATTTAAACTCATCAAGGGCATTTGCAGTAATCCTTGATTCATTTGTTCTCAAATCGAGTTCCACTCGTAGTCAAATTCCAGTATTTGACCTAATAAATATATTTTTTGCACTTTACCACTTACATGGATTTTTTAAATCTTTGGAAAATACAAAATATATGCGTCAAAATGTCTCTAACATGATCAATTCATGGTAACGTAACGAATAGCTAATACATATTTGCCTCCGTTTAGAATAAATAAAAGAATTAACAACTTTCTCGCAATTTGTAATTATTAAAAAGCTCGCGACTAGCAATCAGCTTTTCGTCTTTGAAAAGTTTCTACGGAAGGATATTATAAAGTGTTTAATTTCAGTTGAAAATTTTATCGTATTCGTATATCATAGAGAAAATCAAATCACATTCGTGTTTATTCATATTCCTGTTAAATTATTAATAATACGGCACGGCTATGAGTAAGTTCGTGAATTTGATTGCTTTAGTGTGTATTTTTTTTTTTTGAAAAAATTCATTATTTACATTCCTTTAAGTGTCAACAACCTTGGTCACTAATCTGTTATTTAATTTAATTGCAAAGTATAACAGTACAACGTCTTAAGCGTTGTCCCTGATGAAAGATTAAGGCATTACTTAAAATAGCAATAAATTTAATGCTGGTATCTACAAACTTTCTCTTCATCATTACATCCAAGTCACGCGCCCTTATACGTCGCACCAGATCACATTATTTTTACCCTTACCTTTTTATTACTATTTTAACGGGGAAATTTTCCCCACGTGGGTGATGGAAGATGCACCTCAGCCAGCTCAGCTTAATATTTCCACCGCATAACGGCACGAGTACACTCCGGCTCCTTACAGTAAAAGTAATCAAGACAGGTCGTAAAAAATAAAGTCATTAAGTTGTAGCATAATAAATTGAAACACTTACCAACTTTAAGATATTTAACTGGAACAAAATTCTTACCGGAATAAATTATATAAACTTCGCACAAAAACCAATTAAGTGCGAGATCGTAAGTTTTCACGGTTGACTTTAAGTATATTAAAGCTTTCACCATTTTTTTCTCGAGTGTTGAATACAAAATTTGCGTAAAAAGGAGATAAAAGATCGCAAATTCTTCTATTATGCGCAGATTTAAAAGAAGAAATCCAAAACACCACTGAATTATAGCTCTTACATTAGTGATATCGATCTTTTAATGCCTCACTAGTCTTTACAAATGCTCTATCTTTTGTTTTATAATGGACTTAAATTATTCAAGATACAGTACCATGATAAGTTTTACCTCATTCATAATAAATAAAATTAATTAACCTCTATTTAAGTTACTTATCAAATATTTTTTTTCTATTCCTATTATTATTACGTATAAGTATGTATATATACAATATAAAAACTATTTTCTCACACTTTAAGCTACAAGGATAGATAAATATACATTACAGTAGAACATCACAATCCGGATAGCATTCTGACTTGCGAATTGATGTTTTCAGATTCTGGTGATACGGTAATATAATTTTGTTTGCAAAGACTAGATAATTAAAGTGAGAATAACTCTCACTTACTACTAGATTACAGGATTGAAACTACTTCGATGAACGGCACGTGTTGCGGATGTTGCAAGTCTCAAGCCAATCTGTCTTTTTTAAGCTAATCGAATATGCAAATACCATAATGTTTATATTATTATTGATTGTCACATTGAAAAATTCTTTTATCGGAAGTCGAGTGGATACTGATGTAACTGTCGTGAGTTATCGATAAGTTTTGATTATATTAAGTTTATAATGTAATATATGAAGCCGGTTGCAGTGTTACTAAGATATATATTTCTCGCTGAAATAGCATAACAATTTTGATTTAATCAGTTAGACGTTGTGCGGTTGTTTTCTTTTATATATTGGATGCATCCCTGCATGGAACTATTTCCTTCTAGTTTGCATTAAATTCTCTCCGTACCTAGATATTTCATAGGTATGCATTGACATTGCATCCGTGCAGCAACCAAAATGCACTTCCAAGTAACAAAATAGTAAATATTTCCTCTCAAAGCTGTACCTTTGAAACGAGGTCTTGAGTAAGACACGCTGCAAAAATATACACAAAAGAATTCTTCATTTCCTTTGACTGCGTATGCAATTAACGTTGTAATCATACGAATATTCAACATGGTTAGTGACAAAATAACTTCTTTGTGAAGATATTATTTCCTGACATGAATTTTATGTATTTTTTTCGTTAATAATATATATTATAATGGTATATTATTTGTCATATTACAATTTATTATTATTCAAGTTATATCATTCAATTAATTTCGTAACGAGAACTTTGCTCATACTTCTGCTGTCTTCAGCTTTCATTACGTCGCCCTTTATCTTAGTAGAGAATTTCCATTTAGTTATAAAATGATACACGTTAAATTTACTCCATTGTAACTGAACCATTTATTATAAGTACTTTACCCCGACTTACATTTCTTCTTTATCTTCACGTATCTTCATTTTTATGAAATATAATACACTGAAATATTTAATATAAATAACAACGATATTTACCCTTGTTTTATTATTAAAAATATGAACGTAATTCTTCAGTTAAGAGAAATGTAAAAATAATAATTTAAAAAATGAGCGTTTTATCATCGGTGGCGTTTTACAATTACTGTAAAAAGTGCGACGGTGATGGTCGTCCAAAGAAGTAAAAGAGAGGTCAATAGTTGATACAGATATGTTTTTTTAGTTTTATCGTTTAAATCGTTTTAGCGTATATCGGCATCCTGAGTGAACGAGAGATATGCAAATCAAAATCACTGCCAGTATTTTCTGTGTGGAGGTACGAAGGCTACTCCACGTTATTTAGTTGACAGACAATCGCATGTTCAATTTTCCCCTGATTTCTATTAGGTAGCGATACCTAGGCAAGGATTACACTGTCGTACTCTATTGAAACGAAATATTATGAATGCGAAAAAGCACGAAAATAGAACTAATAAAAAGTCAGCAATATTTCTGAAAAAAAACTTCAAAACATTGATGATGAAGAAAGTATATCGATGGCTTAATCTACAAATCAGCTTAGTACTCATGGTCAAACAACCGATGTTAATGATATTTATTGTATCTTTTATATCTATTGCTTACAAAACGCAGAACATATGCAAAAAAAAAGAAGCACGAAAAATCAACCGCACACGCCATTCAACTCCATGCAGTTACATACATGTTAACCAAAGTTTTTCTTCGTTACTGAACATTTTACACAAATGGAGTTCGCTGGTTTGCAGATTAAGATAACGATATACTTTTAAAAACCGATATCTTTAATACTCTTTATTTTTCATTTGACTTTTTGACGTTTATTTTATTATTATTATTATTAACGGTATTTAAACATAACTTCGGGACGTCTAATCGAGGAAAACAGGTATGTATAATATTAATATTTTTTTTTTATCAACATTTGTCTTTTAGGAATATATTTTAAAACAATTACAAATAAATATCTAAGTATAATTGTACAAAATAATCCTTTTTATTGATAGATATTTCAGTTGCGAATATGGGTAGATATATATGTATTTGAATCCAATCCACCAACGTTAAGTAAAAAGCGCCAGCTTGCCAAATGCAAAACGTGTGTAGACTGACGAAAAATATTCAGTCAAAAAATCAAAACAAAACATAAAGAAAGGAGTCCGATGTACTACTTTTAGCATATTTTTGCGTTCTGCTTAATTTTTTGTACGGTATATTACGAATTCAGTTGTAATTTTTTTTCTGGGATACATTATACAATGATTTTACACACTATAGTGTACGCCGAAAAAGATCGGAATTATACTCCTGGGAAAATTCTGGCAATTTTAAGAGTGTCTTACATTCATCATGCGACGGTATATGTCGAATTTATTAACCTAATGTGGAAACATGACAGGTGGTGGAGGTGAAATCTAGTAATGTCACATTACCAAACATATTGATTGGGACGAATGTTACTTGTTGGATGTTTTTTGCATTATATTTGAATCCACGAGTGGCGCCCGTATGCTGCACATCGGGAGTGGACGTGGAAATAAAAGAGAAAAGAATATAATTATGTGAGTGATAAGAAAGTCTTGAAAATTATATGAACGACTGACTTGTGAAACTTACAAAAAAAAAATTGGTGTCTGTTATTATTTCTGTTAATACAATATTTATATATCTTCATAGTGTGTTTGTATGAGATCGATATGCAATATTTTGGAACAACAACAATGATATATTTTTTATGTACTGCCACAAATTATAATAGGATCCACAATAAATTGCTTTAATACGCTATTTTACATAAATAGAATTGAATGAAACGAAAATTGTTTATATTTCCAATTCGATGATAAAAACATCACGCAAACAAGTCATGTGAGGAAAATTGAGGCAATAAATTTTCATGTCACACTTTTTTGTTGGGAAACTTTTATTAAAAATATGTTTTGGACCATAACTTTGGCCAACTGAAACAACTGTATCCATTTTTTTTTGCAACAGCTGAAAAAACTATCATTTGTCGGCCTTTTCTAATATGTCTGTTAACCAAGGGTAAACTATACGTGATAGTCAAAATCACCACGTATGTATATGTGTATTTACAGAAGTTATAATATTATACTAAACTTCTGAAAAAAATAAATATTTTTGATCATTCTTTCCATTTAAATAGATAAAATTAACAACTAACGATATTTTCACATGGTAAAATCATTTTAAATGCATAGGTAGTATAACGAATAAAGTTACTAAAATCTTGACATATGCCATAAAAACTAAATATTGCAAGAATTCATTAAACCGATATGTGAGCCAGTATTTACATTTTTATTAAACTTGTTTCGGGTGTCAATTTAGAAATTAACGTTTCGATATTAAGTTCACGGTCTGAAACAGCTGCCAATATCACAAAAAAATACGCTCAAATCTGACAGTATAAAAGAAATATATTTAGAAAATAAACGTCTATTTTTTTTTTGTTTCAGAAAACCCCTTATTTATAAAATAATTTTGTGTTCATTTTGAATTAAGATTCACAATTCTTAAAACGTCTAGATAATATTTTTGATCAAGATCTATTCAACCAAGCCTACATTGAGTCGCGAACCAAATTTTGGCTTTTGGTACCTTCGAACCGTATGCATTTGATCAATACATATAATATCTATACATTGGTATTTATAACTGTACTTATAGTGTATGTACTGTATTTTTTTAAAGGATTTTATTAAATTTATCTCACTGTAAACTTACTTACGTAAATATAGTTACAAAACACAAAGCCTAAAGATGCTAAACCTTTACAAGTGTAAAATAGTTTTACTATTCATATTGACTTCCAAGAATTTTGATAGCATTATATGGTAGAAATTATTATACATCGTTACTGTTTGAATTGCATCTGAGTACATGGAAGTAGTCTTACAAGCAGTCGTTTTAGTAGCAGATTAAGAAATGACAACCAGTCCTCACGGAAAACAAAAATGTAATTTTTAACCTTTAAGCTGCGGAGCTTCATATAATCTTAGATATTCGGTGGCGATGTGATTTGAAAAAAATCTTACTATGCTAATTTTTTTGCTGAAGACTTTATAGAAATTTATATTGGAATTGATACTCGATTTAAATTATGATAATTAACCAAATGAGTATTAATTGATATTATTGTTAAATTACTTCATACAATATTGTTTATCGATATTACAATCATTTTAGTATACAAAGACTTTCATAGATAATTCTGTACGCTAAGAGAACATTCAATGCAACTAAAATTAACAATATGAAAATAGTAGCACAAAACCAATTTGTACCCTACTACAATTTCGATAATTTGATATGAACTTGCAAAATTTGACTATAAAGAAATACAATTTAACGAAGCGTCATTTGTTTCGTTGAGTTTTACTACCGAAACATATGCCACAGAACACTATGCCATGTTTTGCTTTCAGCGAAGAGCTGAAAAAGGCTTTCGAGCTATCAAATTCTAAGAGTAGTAAGTAAAGTACTTCATCCATTCACGATCTGTATATTTTTTGACTGTCCGAGTTTTTATTTTATTTTATTTAGTCTCTAAAAAAAAAATCTCTCTCGAAAACCTCGCCGCAAAGTCCATAACAATCATTTCGAACGTTTTCATTTTGTTTTTCGAATTGAATAAAGTTTAACAACCGCGATATATCTGTTGCCCTAAAAAAATATGAGAGGCGAAAATCTCTAGGCTACATTTTTTATCCATAGATAACAGGCATGGTTTGCGCTTTTTTCGTTACTGCTAGCAGTTTATTTTTAATCCCCGTAGAGTGAGAAGGATAATAGTATCGTTAAGTTTAACGTGCTGATACGCTGTAAAGTGAGATGGGTATACAATTCTGAGATAGCTTGAATCAAGTATACATAATCCGAGAAACTCCTTTGTTAATAAAATGAAGTTGTTTTATTTGAATTGACTAACGAATTCAATTGTATATCTGGCTAAACAGTAATGTACACGATTAAAATGATCATTTAAAATATAATAAACCAGAATTAAACCGACAAAAATCACAAATAAAATATACAATATCAAAAATTATACATATTTATGCCATGCTTATTCTACTATTTGATATCACCTCCCTGTGAAACTAGAGAGAGATATAACATATACTCTATAATAGGGTAGTGATATTTATCATAGAATAGCCAAAGATCGTTGAGACCGATACGAAAATACAGACTTCTGTCGATTTTACAAAAGTATATAAATATATTTAATTTAGTTTTCAAACATTATCGCATCATCATACAAACGAACAGTATTTAATATTTGGTTCCGTCGTTGAAATAGTCAAGACAACAAAAGTATCAGAAGCATTAGAAATTTAATTACGAAACTCAAACTCTGTAAGCTATCAATTTAATTATTTGGTTATTATAAAACTGTAAAAACATTTAGTACGCATTCTCAATTATATTTCTTTTGATTAGTTTGGAAATTGGAAGTTAAAAAATATATGATACGCTTGGACCCACGTTTTTGGTGCAATGTTGTCAAGTGAGTATACTGGAATCAAGTAACTTGAGAGAAAACTCCACACATATGCCGGATAAAGCGTATAAAGAGTGAGATAATATACTAACGTCCTTATTTGATAAGCTAAGTGGTCGAATATCGTCTACGCTTTTACGCACAGATCGCAAACTCTGTGTTCACGAGCAACAAGTCAAACCAAAGACTATTGCGGAAAATGATAACACACACGTATAAAAATATTACATAGATACAGCATATTTTATAATTATGATAAAAAAACTTCTTTGATTTTATATAATATGGTTAAATAATGAATTCAATGAGTTCAAATAAAAAAAATACCTAATTTATCTCAATACTTCTAATCGATCTTCATAATTATAGACTCTTTTTTATTTTTTGACAACTCAAAATCGTCCGCATTTATTTTCATTTATTTAGTATAAGTTTTTATTGGATTATACATAGGTATATGGAATAAATAGTTTACGATTTTTCTCGTCAGATAAAGCATCAAAAATACAACTACGCATTATGTAATCGGATGAAATTTTAGAGTTCTTGTTATTCATAATATTCTGTAAAATTCAATTAAACTGACTGTTCCTCTATAGTTTTACCCAAACAGTAAATAAGATATGTGGTCTTATTTTTGGTATAATATATGAACTTATATTCTTCTTTCAATATCTATAAAAATCCATTATATATAACGTCTTGTAAAGTTTGTTTGAAGTAATAGTTTGATAACTGCATAACCGGTAAACGAACAAATTATCCTTTAATTAATGAACGTGGTGAAACAAAAGAAATACAAACGGATGTAGTAGTACCCATTCAATAATTAATACATATGTATGGCTTTACTTCAAATGAATGATTTTAAAAACAGTATTTTTTCAAAAAAATCTACCGGTGGTTGTATTAGTAATAATTTGATATATTATGATATAAATGTATCATGCTAAAAAGCTTTCCGAGCCCTTTTCCAAAGTTTTACGTTGTTTTCCTACATTTGAAATTACTACATCTACTCAGATAATACGTTTTCTTGTGCAACTGTTTTTGCACTTATCCTTTAACAAAGCTCGGATAAAATATATGTGCATATGCCTGATAACATCATATGTATTGTATACCTACATCCTGAAGAATGAATATATACAATTTCCGGTGTCTATATACATACGAATGAATAGATATGTTCACTGGTGGTTTTGGATTGTTCCGCTCCTCTTCAAGGGGCTGTAAATTCAACAAGTTTGTTTTGTTTCCGAACAAACGTAAAAAATAAATCTTCCACCTGTTTAAAGGTAACTATATTTACAATCAAATGTAGTGTTTGTAGGAAGTTATAAAGCTTTTTCTTCTACCCTTTTATAATATACCTACTTCTATTTTATTTTTACCATCGATTGCTATCTTATAATGTTGAATTTAACAAAGTACATCAACTCTATAATAGTGAATCTCCATAATAATACTCAATAGTACAACAAATCTATTTACGTCGTAGGATATCGTAGGAACAATGAATGCTTAGTAATAAGTAACACTATCATAAGGGCGTTGAACAAATTTATGTTTATTCAATTATTATCTATCCATAATACAGTTATGAAAGCAATACAATAGCTTAATAAGCGTGTGCTTCATATTAAGCAGACACGGACTAAAAAGAAATAAATATTTGCTCGACTCGTGCGAGAATAATAAAAAAGGATTTATTCAGTTAAGAGAATATTTTACCAATCTTTAACTTCTAAATACGCATATTGATTATGAAAAACTGCATGTTAACTGGAAACCGGAATGTGTTAAGCTTTTGGCGGTACATACCAGATTATGTTGACTAGATTAAGTTGTTTCGAACATGATACATGAGATGAATGATTAAATAGGAAATATTCCTCAGACGAAAAGCCTTCAGATATCAAGCCTATAGAAAATAATTTCTAACATAAAAAAAATATACGGAATATCAACAATTATGCCTTTGTATAATTTTTCAATTACTATAATAAATAAAACTCAACATCCCACCATAGTTTCAATTTATTTCAAGCATTTCCATAGTTTTTAATGAAATATTCAAAACTCAAGAAGAAAATCTAATTTAAAATTTAAACAAAAATTAGCGGCTTTATTTGTTACAGTTTCCGTAAGTTTATATAAGACAAGTACAGGATGTCCTAAAACAAGTGCAATGCAGATATGAACTTCCTCAGCAGCCATCAACAACTATGTTTATACTTAATACAGTAATTGATTGCGAAACTTTCCTCCTGACCCACTCATGCGATCATACAGTAAAGGTAGAATCTGGCTCCAAGCCATAAGGACTTCGGAAACAAAACTGAATAACTCAATTATTTTTGCATCCATACACAACAATGGGTAACAAGCATGCAGTGTTTTCAATTGACATGATAAACAATAGATCTACTTAGAAGTTCATATATTTCAAATATTTTAAAGTTTTAAAATCAATTTCTATCGGTCGATATTATCAATAGGATATCGATATATTATGAACGTTTTTCTATTATACAACCACAGTCTTAAATATATATTATATATTATATACACTTGGGCCACGTATAACACGGTTTTATACAACACGGATGAATAAATTGAGGCATATTTTTTTACAACACGCTTTACATAACACGGTTGAAACATGGTGGCATAATGACAAAAGAGTTTAAATTAAATATATTGAAATAAA